>VOQK01017041.1:2819-16515 GCA_015052645.1 Benitochromis conjunctus
ACTAAACATAACCAAGTTTAAAGTAAGCAGGTAAGCATTTACACAACCCAAAAGCTCAGGCTCTTAGCTCTGGTTCATGTTAGTTAATGTTTTAGGCACAAAACTCTGGATAAGCACAGCAGCTCTATCCACTTCTTGTTCAAATCTTCTGTTTGTGAGGGGCAGCCAATCAGGAAAAAAAAAGAAGCTATTTTAAAGGAGGGGGACGGGACAGAATAGTTTTAAATTGAATAATACAAAGTCGGTAAATGTCCAAGAATAAAAATATGGAGTTGCAACAGGATACAGATGGATCTGCACACCACCTGTGTGACTAAAGTCGTGCGCAGACTCACTGTAAGAGGTCACAAACTTTGACGAATCACTGTTAACGTTTAACTGAAAACTTATTTGTTAAGCCTGTGCAGCTCACATATTAACATCAATGATGGCTCACTTCCAGCCCAACAAAAGCAGACCAGAGGTGAGTGCAAGGGCCCTGAAATTGTCCAAACTTAATGGAATTCAACCTTTAATATTTTTGGTTTTGCCTGAGCTTTCTCTGCTGCAACATATCAAAATCTCTGCCTGTAGAGTTTGGTCTAGTTTGGGTTTTGTCGTAATTAACCAAAAAAAGCTTGACGTCAACTGTCCAAATACTTTGGCAAACTCTGATAAATTCCCCTCCTTTTAAGATGGTCTTTAAAGCCTAACTGCATTTTCCCCATTCCATTAAACATTCTCATAAGTGTGGAAACAAGCGCGCACACACAGACACAGACACACACACACACACACACACACAATGAAAGAAGCATCTCATCAATTTGTGGTATCAACAAACAGCTGAGCACAAATGGAACTACTGAACCATACAAAACATCACATAGTTTCAGTACTGGGTTTACAACGCTTCAGTGTGGTGCAAAAAGTGGGAGGAGACACAGTTTTCATGGCATGTCAGATATGTCCACAGCACAGGCGCTTGATACAGTAGGGTGGGGCTCACGTATAATTCAAATTTACTTTTTTTTTAATACAGTCTGTTGACCGTGTTAGCGCACAGGTATGTGATGGTCCGAAGCATCGATGTGGTTTCTGCTCTTAGGTGACCACCAGCAGCAGGACAGGTGATGCATGAGTTACTATTAAGCGGCGCCACACGGGACGGGACAGGACAGATAGCAAGCCTCACCCCTCCACTGGTACAAAGTCACACACAAAATTTCTACGACACAGTGAAAAAACAGTGCTGCAAAGTTTAACCACTGACACACAGATATGTTGTTTTTGTCCTCTTAAAAGGCAGAATCTTTGATCTCATGTGCTTTCATGATGTGAATTCCAAAAATATTTAACAAGAGGAAATCTTTGTGTGTGTGAGGGGATGAATCTCCATTCAATTCAAACCCTTAATATTTTTTAACCTCTGGATTAAAACAAATAGAAAATATCAAAGATTAGATCGAAACACTAACAGCTACAACATTTACAACAGAATCTGACCAAAAGAGAAAAAAAACAAAAACAAAAAAAAAACGGGGCCAAATTCACTGACTGCAGTTGATCAGCGAAGGTCCCAGAGCCCTCTAGCCAGTGTAGCCCTCTTCCCATCGTGCCTTTTTCTCCCCTCCTGTCCAATCCCTCGGCTGCATTCCTTTTTAAACATGCTTTTTTTTTTTTTTCTAAATAATGCCAGGACTTCACACAGAAGTACAGCAAGCCAAGACTGACAATATACAAATTATTTCAAGAACACAATCAGAACAAGAGACAGGCATAAGGGTGACATCATCATCACACGTCGTGGTGCTACTAAGATGGTAGTAAGGGCTGGTTAGCGAAGGTCACGACAAATGTGGAGATTGTAAAAGGTAAGGAATGATGAAAGTAGAGTGGCAGAGGTAGGGTGAAAGGGAAGGATTTTGGCAAGCATAACCTGAAGTTGCAGAAAAGTTCACTCCCTCAGAAGAGCGACCACAACAGCATCGAGTCTTAAGTGTCTGTGCAAAAACAGTACAGGCCATCAGAGAGTTAAGATAAATCATGCTTCATATCAAACACACACAGACACACAAACAAAAAAACAAAAACTAAAGAGTTTGAGAGCATCCATGCTTTCAGACCAGGTAGTTTAGAGAGTGAGGAGCTTTAGACTTTGACCAATGGCGCTGCCTAGTGTTCGAATGCACACAGTGCAGGGCAGACAGATGGAGGCCTTCTGCAACTTCAGGATGAGCTGGCCTGGATGGCGTGTCTAAAGCTCAGTAGAGGCTCAACCTCAAAGGCTGGAGCACAGGAACTTTGAGTGAGAGTGTGTGTGTGTGTGTGCATGCATGTTGCATGTGAATATGTTTGTATTTACACCTCAGGACCACAAAACCCAAAAAGAAAGCCGAAAACACCGTCACGCTCCTGTTCAGCGCCCCTACCTACACCGCAGAAGTAAATCATACCCCCCTCCGTCCTATATAAATATCCATTTATACACAATTCTGTTAAATAAAACCCCTCTCTTGATTAAAAATGATTTTTTTTCAACACAAAATACTTTAAAATAGTATCCCTCATTCAGGAGATGAAACAAAGTTTTTCAGAATACATATTACAAAAAGACAAAATAAAAATAAAGGTCCCTTCAGTAAGAGCTGAACCCCTTTAAAACATCATGTGCAGATACTCAAACCTGACACTTAAATCTGGTGTTAAATTCTAATATTAACTTTACATTAGTTGCTCCTGTTCCCCTAAACCCCACCCACAAATACCTTACAACTCTAAAACGACTGGATTAAAACAGACGCTCTGAACGGAAATCACATTTTCCCAGACGTCCTCGCTGCCCCCGTCACTGTGCGAAGTGTACTTATTTTTCATTTGTTATAGATAATTTTGAACATGTTAATACTTTTCCACGCGGCAGACGAACAAAGAGTGGGGAAATGAAGGCCATGGGAGAGAAGGATCAGGACAGCATCACCCCTGTGTTGCCACCAGAAGCATGCACCATCTGCAAAAAGGGGCTGACATCAGCTGGGCCCCAACATCATCTAGCTAGGGTTGGACTGGATTGGTGTGGTCGTTCATTCAGTCGAGCTTTTAAGATATGCGTGTTTTTTGGTTTGTGTTTTTTTTTTTCCCCTCTTTCTTTTTCTTTTTTTTGTAATTGTAAGGTATGTTTCCCACATTTGTGTTTTCCAAGTATCCTCTTCCTGGGCAGGATCCAGACACCGCTCCGACCACGGAGAATAAATGCTCCCAATAGCTTTAGACTTCAGGCAAAGCTGGAAAAAGGAGAGCGCTGCGGTTAGTGAGTAAGTTGTCTTAGGGTTGAGGGTGAGAACTAGAGGAGACGGAGCTTATGCATCAGTGGCCCTCAGACTCTGGAGTGCTTTCCCACTGAGCCTGAGATCTGTGGACCCTGTGATCTCTTTTAAAAGGCAGGTTAAAAACTCATCTTTTTAAACTGGCTCTTTTGTAACTGCTTGTCGTTATGTTGTTAGTATTTTGCTGTGATATTTATCTTGAAAAACGCCACATAAATAAACTAAGAATATTTCACTGCTTTATTGATCCTTCTCAGCTTCCACAGACACAGGGACTTTCACACAGAGCATCCTGTGTGAAAGCCCCTTAATTTTTCTATTAAACTGGCTTGTTTTTATCGGTTCCCTACCAATGTCTAAATACAGTGAAAGGAATACCACTCTTCTTTTACTTATATACACATTGATGGACATCATGCTTCATATCATCTGTGAGTCAGCTCTTTGTCTAATAACACTCAGAGCTCACTCAACAATTCCTAAAGACAATATCTCTGATTACAACAAGTACCTTTAAACTCTAATGGATATCATTAAACACAGGGCTTTTTCACTAATGTGCCACTGGAGTTTTATGTCATCTAGCTTTAGCGGGTGCTGTTGTAATTTTATATGCAAAAAACAAAATAATAGGGTTCAACCCATAGAAGTATCGGTTGTACAAGTTGCCTAGTGACAGAAATAAAGTAGTTTGAATTAACGTTGAATGCTAAAGTGTGTGGTAATGTAGATGGGATTTCAAGGATTTCAGTGCTGTAAGTATTACAAATTCTTGCAATTTAAATTAATGCTCCACAACAAAAATCAAGACATTTTGCAGTGCACATTAATGCGTTTATGTGGCGTTGAACTGTTATTGCACCTTTCAGGCTGTTGTATTGAGGCGGTGGCATCACTTACCTGGGCCTGGCTTCTCAGTTCACTGCAGGGGTGCAGCTGGTGCCCCTGAGCAGTGGAAGTGCACATTGAGCCATTTGGCGTCACGGCGATGCCACACACGAGTCTCCTCAGACTGGCAGGAACGCGGCCGTCCCTGACTGTCGATGTACTGCGTCAGACGAATGTAGGCGATGCAGGCAGCATCCTCGCCGATCAGATGGACATGGGGGTTGAGGATGGTGGTGTGCACCGGTTTGCTGTTTTTACTCAGAACTACGATGGGAAAATGCAAAATGCATTAACTTAACTTGTAAAGGTAAAGTCGGCACATTATAGTGTTTAGGGCTTTAGTGTCCCTGCTGCATTTATTCCGTATATTTTATTAATTTAATTTTGTTTAAAGCAAACATTCAAATTCACCACCTCAAATACCAACTATAATGTGCCTGTGCATTCAAAGGGCTCAAGAACTGCAGGAGGACGTGTTAAAAATCCACTAAACTGAGTAACTTACGATTCTCAAAGTAGAACTTGTGAAAGTCCATTCCCTCGACCAGGTTTCCGAGGGCCTCCGGTTCAAAGGAAGTTAGTCCTGGATCACAGATTCTCCTGTGAGAGGAAAAGGCAATCAAAGAAAATCCTCTTGTGAACAATGAGGAAGAGTAAAATCTGCAAAACAGACCCAAAAAAGGGAAAAATTCATAGTAATCTACAGCACTGTGAAAAAGTCTGGAGCCGTCTCAAATTTCTTGCTAGGAAAATGGGTTCAATCATTTACTG
This sequence comes from Benitochromis conjunctus, assembly GCA_015052645.1. NCBI lineage: Eukaryota > Metazoa > Chordata > Actinopteri > Cichliformes > Cichlidae > Benitochromis > Benitochromis conjunctus. Next base: position 7,784 of record VOQK01017041.1, read on the forward strand.
TGGCATGTTTAAACATGTACATACATGCAGCATTAAGGCAAAAACAGTATATACGCTTGAACAACTGAAAGTCAATATTTGGTATGACCACCTTTACTCTTTAATGTAGCCTGAACTGTTATGCAAGCTTTCTTGCAATTTCGTTGACTGGTCTCCTGGAATAGTTCTCCAGGCACCTTGAAGGAAATTTAGGGCTCTTCTTTGGGTGTTGGCTGCCTTTTGTAGCTTTCTCTGTCAAGGTGATCCCACACTGCTTCAGTAATGTTGAGGTCCAGGCTCTGGGGAGGCCAATCCATGGCTGATAGTGCTCCACTGTGTGTTTTCTATTCAGGTATGCTTTTACTGCACTGACAGTGTTTCGCTGTCATTCTGAAAAATGAAGCTGTTGCCAGTCAGATACTTTCCAGATGGTATTACATGGTACATCAGACTCTGATGGCCTCCACCATTGTTTACAGATGGCTGTTGACACTCACTATTGAACCCTTTCCTAACCTCCTCCATAGATTTTGATGACAAGTTGAACCAAAAATGTCAAATTTGAATTCATAATGCCATAAAAGCTGTTGCCACTGATTTTCAGCCCAGTTCTTGTGAAATTTGGCATTCGGCAGCCTTTTCTTCCAATTTCTCTTAGGTAAGAATGGCTTTTTACAGCTGTCCTTTCATTTAAACCATTAGATATGAGGCATCTCTCAGGTTCTGTGTCAGGTCTTTGCAGGATTTTGTTTTAAAAGGACTTTCACATACTGTTCATCTCCCATAGATACATTTTAAGGCTTACCACTTCTCGTTTTTGGCCAACACTTATCTTTTATGGACACACCATCCTGAGATGCAACAAATTTTCAGCTAATAGCTCTTTGTGCACCAAAAAGGTGATTTCCAAATACTTTTTATATTCCTGTCAAACTATGTTATTGATGGCATTTTCATTAAATTCAACAAAAGAAATGGGAACAGACTATATTTTTGTCACAGGCTGCTAGAAATAAAGTGCCTAAAGATAAAATTTTCAATAAGTTCTTTGCTATGTTGTCTGTTATGTGTAGACAGTTTGTGCGAATTATTCATAAGCGAATGTTAGGCAGTTTAATACATCCAAAACATTCCTTCTAAACGGTCAGGTACTGGACTGAAAAAACATTCAACATATAAGCTTTGAAAGACTTCGAGACAGCCTGGAGAACTATTGCTCAATTAATGGTACTAACTCAAGACTTTTGCACAGAGCTGTAAGAGCACATGGACACTGATGACACACAAACTTACGTGTAAGCCTCAAAATCTCCATTGTTGATGGCTTCAATCAGCTGTTCAGTCATCTTTATTATCTCCTGTTTACGAGCTGGAAGCAGAGAGAGGAGGAGGAGGAGGTGGTGGTGGAAGAGGAGGGCGGGCACACAAAAGAGGTCACAGATTGTCAGGGGTCATTTGGAGGCTGAACATGCACATCCACGCCGCATGCTTTCCCTCAACTTAATGCCTGACATTTGAAGTAAGCGCTACACACAGGAACACTGCCTCTGGTATAAATGACAGTGACTTTTAAGGTCACCCAAACACATCACACGCTTCAATGTTGAACACAGAATCAAGAGTATTTGATGCTGTATGCAATGTTCAACAGGCCGCTGAACCCTGAAATCTCTAAAACAAACGAGTGAACTTCTCGACTAAAACAATCCCAAAAATATTTCCACAAACAAAACCGATCATTTACTACAATTTTTGAATTTGAGAGCACAAAAATACTGCAGGAGAAGGTGAATCATTGTGAAAAAACACCAGTTATTAAGTGAATCTGTAGCAGGTATTATCAAAAAGCCACTAACTCCATGTTTGCACTCACAGCGTAAACCAGCAGAGATTTTCACACACCAGACTTTATGGATTCTTATGTTGTAAATGACATCACCTAACATGCAGCAGCTAAGCCAGAAAGTCCAGCAAAACTCAGACCTGCATGTCCATAAAGTCTTCTGTCAACAAATGACACACAGTTTGAACAAAAGGCTTTAGGAGCCTTTGCACAAACACACCAAAACCTGCCTGTCACTTACTCTGCTGCAGGTTGCTGCTGCCTGTGGGGGTTGAAAGAGTGAACTCTGGTGCAGGACACGAGCTCTGAGCTGGGCTGGGCTGAGCTACAGGAACACTGGGGCTGCTAACAGCCTGCTGCAGGGGACCAGCTGCAGGTAGATACAGTCATCCCGGTAAAATACGGTTATATACATGACTTTGCAATATATGAAATAGTGGTTTGAGGAAGTTGGATACAGATAAAGTACAGAAGGGAAGCAGTAAACTGTAGTTATATTTGAGCACCAGTAGATGGCAGCACAGTAGGGCTGGATATAGTACAAGCGCAGGTGGTGGCCCAACGAGCAGAAGAGCCAGTATTCCTATTTATGTGTCGCTGTTTTACCACCATGTCTTGTGTTGCTGGTTTTATTTTGGTCCTGAAATATGGTTGTCTGGTGCGAGAGGAAAAGACCAGGACAGAAAGGTCAGAGCTGAGAGTCGAATCAGGTGAGCTGCAGCTGACTTACAGGTGAGTGGTGGGCACTGAGGAGACGGGGTCTGGGCGTGCTCCTCAATAGTGCTGGACTGTGTTAACCCTGCACTGTCTGTACTGGTAGATTCACTGGTGGCTGCTGCTTTCATCACAGGACACATAAAAACAAACATACAGAAACATGCTGATTGGCAGGCCACAGTCTTCCTTCCTACTCTTCCTACAATCGGAGAGGAACTCGTCATTTGTTCATCCATTAATTCACCTTAAACTCACTGACTGCCAGTGTGATATCTTTGAAAGGTATGCCTCGCGTAAAACCAAGGAAAAGCAGCAAATCATCAAATTTATTGAACGCTATACTGTAAAATGACATCTAAATGTTTTGGCACTACAAGCTATTGCAGCGCGAATGATCACACAACACGAGACAAAAAAGTGACACAAAGAGCTGATTTGCAACATAGAAACCAGCTGCACAAACACCAGAGACTGCAAAGAAACACAAGCTGGACATGACACAAGCGCAACACTTGTGCTGCGAAGTGAGCACGCTTTCAGCATCAAGACAGCAGCCTGGTGCACCAGCTATGTCTAATTTCAGAGATTAAGTTTGAAATGAGAAAGATCACACACAACAAATCCTTCAACAACTAAATTTATTTCTGGGCTCAAATGTGCAGCTAATACGAGTCCAGGACAAAATGACATAAGATTCTGCAGCAAAGGTTTAATTACAGTTCATTTTAGGACACTGCAGCACAGCTAAGTTTGAAGTGAAGCGCTTTAGTTCAACGTGTTGCAGAAGATTGGAAATCTGCACACGATCTGCTAGATATCTCTTATTTGTTCTTTAACTTCAAGGCCTTTCCTGTTTTCTTCTTGTGTTTTGTCTTAGACACAAGCTTTTCTTACTGTTCACTTGAAGCACTTAAAACCACAAGTCACATTTACCAGATTCACACAGCACTTTATTCTATGCATTAACGCATTTTATCTATACTCTATTCACAACTCCAGCCAATTTAACATGCATGTCTTTGGCTGGATTACCAGATGGAAACGCAGCAAGAGCCAGGGGATTCAAACCCACAATGTTCTTGCCGTGAAGGGATGGTGCTAACCACTGCACACAACCTGAAGATTTAATGCCCAGAGTAGACAAAAGAACTAAAATTACACTATAATCAAGCTGATTCTTTCATCCAACAAATTATAAAGACATTCAAACTCAGAGAAAGACAATAACAAGACAATAAACAAAGGCGTCTTGATCGCATGTTAGTAATGATGCTTTTTAAGATCCATGAACGTTGCCTTAAGTAACAGGATTAACTCCTTTCTAGAAAGCTGCAGGTATCTCTGTGCTACTTCATTCAACTGAGAAACCTTAAAAGGTCATCCCTGAGGCTGAAGATGGCTTAATTAAAGGCTTAGGTGGTGTTTGACAGCAGCGTGCAGACACTCACGCAAATCAACAATCAAAATGAGGCAAAGATACCGTCACGTGGAACAGAAAACGGTGGGCTTTGGAGGTGTCATTATCAAGGGATCCTTTGTTTGGACCTATTCAGATGATGATGTAATTACTGTAAGAGCAGAATACTCCTGTTCTCTACACACAGCAGTATTTACTCTCAGTCGTTCTTCCTAATCCCTGCCGAAGATCCACTGCCACTGCTCACCAAAAGCCATGGCTTTCACTTTCTAATACAACTGTGATTAAAAGTCACAACAGGCAGAACTTTTAAGTGATTACAGCATCTTTCAAAACATTTGCAGATAATCCTCCAAAAAGGTGTGTGTGTGTGTGTGTGTGTGTGTGTGTGAAAGACCGAAAATTAACTTTTAAGTAATTAATGTTCGTTTCATTTGTTGTTTGTGGAACAATCGATCAAAAAAAAAAAATGGCCGGACTACAAACCGTCATCCTGCTGTGATACTCAACTTTCTTATAGCTCAGTCACTTAAGTAGAAATATGCACTAGGAAGAAAAAACAAAACAAAACGGTGGTTCATTGCACTGAGTTTTATTTGGCAACTGATTACCCGTATGACTGCACAGGTCACCTGGTGGGATGCGTCTGACTCAGACTGACTGCAATCCTTCTCAAGACAGATTAGCAAATGTTTGTACATAATTTCCATCTGATTCACAAACAAACAGATTGACAATACGTTGCCATCAATCTGAGTCAGTCAGCATCGATGACCGCAACTCGTCTGCAGCATGTCATTTTAAAGCAGGGACCCAAATCAACTGGTTACCAAATGGTTGTATTCTGGTTGTAACCTTTTATAAAAAAAGCAAGGTTGCAGTTAAATATCTGTCCCGCAGCAATACATCACTCTTTATGGTGGTCTCTATTTCTGTGTGTAGGAAGCAACAGATTTGTACCGACTTATCACCTTTAACCCTTAAGAGTACTCTGATATCATCACAAGCAGACTGCATCTAATTGCCAACCTGGCATTATTCAATCAGGACTGACTTCTTTGTCATTTCATTGCCGTTCTGATGCACCAAAGTCTCTTTGACGACTGCAACTGACTAGTCACACACCTGGTCCCCGTCTTATAGCATCGATTTCAACCCCATCAAGATCACAAGTTCATTGCACATGCTTGCAATAATTTTGGTCATTTTCCCTAGCGTGACTGGAGCATTGAGGATAAGGCTCACCCATTAGGCCCTCCTACAGGAATTAGTAGAGACAACAGGAAAAAAAAGCATATTATCTGGCTAGCAGTACTGTTTAAGTCAGTCAACATGCACAGCGCAGCGTTCAGACATAGCGTTTATCTTTCCTGCGATGCTCAACCAACTCCAAAACGTACTGACTGTCCCAGCCTGAAGTGCTCTGACTGAAGCGCTTTGTAGTGGAACAGCAGAGTTGACAGATTCCCAAAAGCTCTTCGTAGCAGACATGCATCACCTTAAGATAAAGCGAGGAAATACATGTTTTGTATTTTTATTTTTTTTCCTTTTCTAAATCTATCTGAGCTGGATTGGATGCAAAGTGAAACAGAAGAGGCATGCAGAGTAGGTGAAAGTTGGACAAGTACCTTTCCTACCTTTCATCTCCTCCTCTTCTATGTTATTACAGCTCTCAGTGGAGCCCTGTCAAACACAAAGGGATGAGACATAAAGAGAGGTGGACGGAGAGAGGAGGAGTGGGTGGAAGAGAAAAAAGTTGGATAAGGGAGAGGTGGACAAGCATCTTTTAATTTGTAGCCGAGACAAGTCTGGGATGCTTTGGACGCCTATAAAAACACAGAGACAACCTGATGGACAGATGGACAGGTACATGACTCCCTCCCAGGAGCACAAACCAGCCAGAACAGCAGCGAAGAGAAGCGCAAAGAGCCGCACATTACAAACAGCAACGTGTGGGAGCAGTTTAAAATGAATTTTTAACAGGAAGGAGTGTGTAAGAGAAGATTAGTGCAGAACCGCTTCTCGAGAGGAAGCATGCCCATGTGGCAACACGAGAAAAGTTTCAGTGTAAAGGAAATAGTGCAACACCATCAGCATTTGAATATGTAGTGATACTGGTATTTAACAAACGTGTGTGCACCAACACAACAGTGAAAGCTGTGTGGCACTTGGTTCCTGTTTTAATAAAGAGTCTGTTTGTGCTGCTTTTAAAGACAGTACCGTGTAGGATTTTCTCTTTCACATAAACAGAATATTTGCTGCTGTGGCAGGGTAGCACTGCTTTGCAGTAATTAGGGCAGCATGTTTGGAAAAGGCAATGAAAATTTGCAGTCTGTCAATATCAGGTGCTCTGAGGTGAAAAAACCTGAGGAAATGATCAACTAAACCATCTCAAAGGGAAGCAGATTGAGATTTTCATAGTTTTTTTATTTTTGTTTTCAAAAGTTGTATTCCTGTGTTCTTACATAAACAGTAAATCGCCTAAAACATGAAGTGTATAATCATTTTAATGGTGCTGTATGCAAAAATATTAGAGAAAATCCTCCACGAGTGTTAGTAGTGGCTGGTGGCTTGAGGCTGGAGTAGAAGCAGCTTACCTTGGTGCCGTCAGCTGGGTTGTGTACAACAGTTGTCTGGGCTTCCTGGGGGGAGGTAGGAGACACTTTACCATGCAGGGAGTGTATGATAGGGAGAGGGGTGGGCACCAGCAGAAGGTGCCAGGGAATACCATGATGACAAGACGCATGAGGGCACACCAAAACAAAGCACAGTACAGAGGCTGTGGAACATTTATGGTGGTAAAAATCCATGATTGTCGATGTCAAGGCGCTCAGTATCATTCTGTTTCCCCATTCATCAGCACTGTGGCCTACAGGACTGTTTTAGAACCTCCGAAATGCATGAAAACAGCCATGAACAGCTGTACACATATCCACCACCAGCCAAGGCCATGACTGAGGAGGAGGGGTTTGCAATTTGTAAACCACATAAAAAAAATTTGCACATGGCTGTAGTGACTTTAAAGTTAATACTAGCTAATCTTTCACATGTCAACCCTCCATCCCACGTGGGCTGAAGACTTTAATGGTGACTTTGTGTTTGTGCAACAACTCCTCATCCCCAGCCTTGACCCTGTGACATAAACATTTAGCACAAAGCAATTCAAGAGCTCCAAGTACTGGACAGTTTGGAAAACAAACCCATGGTATCCTGGTTTAGTCAGTCAGTAGAGCACTTGCATGATCTCCATCAACCCTGGACCCAACCTTTAGAAGATGCAGCCCCTTCAGTGACATATGGGATTATGAGGAATTTGATGTGTTACAAGTAACAGCAGCGAGACGACAGTCCCAGGTTGTAAAGTCTAAGTATTGTGTACTGGTCCAGTAGCTGGGAAGACAGTCTGGGCTCTATAAGAATCATTAGCATTTGCTGACATTCAATTTTGAAATTATATATAAAAAAATAACATGAATAAAATAAAAATACTGATGCTGTTCTGTTTGTGTGGCAATTTTCATATACTGTGTATAAACGATGGAAGCCTTTGACGAAGCTTTAAACTGAGCATTTTGACCGTTGCCATCTTCAGGAAGCTAAGCTAAGATACGCCATAGCTCCATATTCAATCACAAGTGTATCTTCCCCTCATCCTTCTTTTTGACATTATTGGGGACTAAATTTAGCAAAAAGGGCTTATTTGTTTTTATTTATCTTTTATTTTTACAAGTAATCCCACTGAGATTCAGACAAGCATGACAAAATTACAACAACAAAATACCAAATCTTTTTTTTTACTATGTTGTAGTCAATAAGACTAAAAGCTAGCAATTAAGACTGTGGAAATATCTCGTTTTTATTTTAACCTTACATTTATAAAGAAAGTTAATTACTGGAAACATTCTTAAGTCTTTAATGCATCTATTTGTGCTAGATTTTGTTACCTAGATGTTTTGGTTTACAGTCTTATGCTAGGCTAAGCTAGTAGTGGCCTCGTTATAGCTTAATTTAAATATTTTATAGATAGCAGTTCATTCTGCAGACAGCTAAAGGTGTAGCAACTGAAACCTTTACATTAAGTCTGACATTACCATCACAGAATATAAAACAATATTGATTCCTTTCCCACTAACGTAATGAATTTTAGGTTTTTTTAAATTCAAGTAGCCAGATCAAACTATCAGGTGACAGGAAGTTGTTGTATTCATTAGAAATGAAGTACACATTAAGTACACATTTCCTTGTCATGTGCTATGTTGCCATCGTTTCCATTTAACCAACCTGAGACAAACATTGTTCCAACTCTTGTATGTTGTATAAATGACTCAATCCCACAAACACAGGGGCTGCATCCTCTTGCAAAAACATGGCTTGTTTCTCATTTGTCAACTCAGGCTGCTGTTTTACCCAGAAGCCCCCGTCATTTACCATTCAGAAATTGAAGAGCAATTTGTGAAAGGTCATCTTTTGATGTAGAGGCAATAACCTCCACTTCAAAGGCAAAGCATCAACAAAGCTCTGGTGACATAGTTGAACACACAAAGGAGTCACCAGGATGTGGTTGAGCAGAACTTGATTGAAGTGTCTGCTGTTGTACTGCAAAATGAAAGTCATTTGTCTACCTGTCAGGGTTATGCACCGGGTAAATATATGGAAGTGTGTCCATGGAGGTATGGGTAAAACACAAGCCAGGAGAGAGACACTCAAAGGGGCAAGCCAAACATTTAATTTTAAAGTCATCAAATTCACCGCCAAGATCACAGTTTGTGTTCGAAA
>VOQK01017042.1:18049-29599 GCA_015052645.1 Benitochromis conjunctus
CTAGCGTCTAATCCAGGCTAATTCAAAAGCTGCCACATCCTGCATTGAACGACAACCCAAAGCTAACTCAGTGACAGTTCCAATATTACAACTTTTGCAGTAAAAAACATAGACATCTCTGAATGACGTTTGAGTAATTTGGGCAAAGATTCATGCTTTCTAGACCTTACAGCAGCCTCTCCTCAAAATTGAGCATTACACTGAAAGGTCACGGAAAAGTACCTCAAAGCACCGACAGTTTACATGAACTTACAATGCAGTAACACTCTGTGCTGCAAGTTCACATATTCGGCACAAGTATCAAAAACACAAGTACTTATGTCCCGTAATGAAGATGCAAAAAGCACAGCCCAAACACACAAAGTCACTGAGAGATGCGCATAAAGAATACTCTACTTGGCCACATTCGTGATTGGTCTCATCCCAAATTCCTGACCTCAAAATTTCAAGACAAAGGTAGCTGGTCTTGATTTATGCATGCTTCATCACAGAATGAAGAGAGCAGGACGTAGTAGCAAAGAAATTAATTTTGATCCTGAAAACATTATTAATGGTAATGTTTAAAACATCAAAGCCCTGGCTGACAGAGACACAGCATCTTCACTCTGACAAGATGGAACAGATGAGCTCACTTGAGTCAGTCAAGGTGAGGCACAGGGGAAATGTAATTTGTCTCTCCGCTGATTTTCATCGTGATTTTGTGGAGAGTATGTGGTTCTGAATAGGTTAAAATCGTGTAGTTTGAAGATGTTATGTGGAAGGACTGACTGTGATATAAAGGACAGTACCTTCCTCTCTGCTATTAGCTTGTGCATCTGTCTTTATGCAATTAGTTGGCGATGGATAATGAGGAGGAGCTGGTAGTTTCCTTTTAGACCAGCTGACTAAACCCACCCAATGCAGACCACCAGCTAGAACATATGAATCTTAAGTTCATAATGACTGAGTGAGCCAGAGAAGAGACCATCCTCTCTCTGTGTGGACTTCTCTACTTTAGCTTTGGGCAAAGGGATAAAGCTTCTCTTACTCCCACATGTTCATTTACCCCCCACCATCACACCAATTGAACCAGGGAGTCTGGGGGTAGTCACATTGATATTCAACACGCATCTCCATCCCCAGCCACAGCCATCCCCACTGGAAACATTATTTCATTACATGTATTATGCATTCAGCATAAGAGAGCTGGTGAATGCGCAGTGTGCAGATGCGTGTGTGGGTGCGGGCAGGCTCGGATGTTTCGCTCTATGTATACATGGCTGTGACATGCCTGTTGTAAAAAGAGTTTTAAAGAGGGTGTAAAAAGTTATAATGCCTCAGGGGTGCAGCCTTAATGGTACTTGGTTTACTTTGTGAGCACCAAGACAAAATATTTATTCCATACTATTTGTGTCAACATTAGAAAAAGTGATTTTGCAAGTTTTACAGTGTAGCGGGACAAAGTTCCCTGCAGAGTCTGAATGAATTTCCTCAGTTCATCTGAGTATGTGCACCCACATGTGAATGTATACTGTGCCTCATGCAGAGAAGGCGATAAAGAGATAGACAGAGAGAGCTGAGTGAAACAGGGGAAAGAGACCAGAAAGAGATGAAGATAGAGACAGACAGACAGATCTTTCATATGGCCCACTGCTCTTTGGGCCCTGATCCAGATGTCACCAGAACAGTTTTTATTTGTTAATGTCTTGTTTTAAAAGCCCCCTTAAAAGCGCCTGCCACTTTTCCCTCAAGTCTTTAAGTGGCTCGACACAGTACACTCTTGTCTGATCCTAACTGGAATCAATTTGGAAAGAAACCATTTCACCTCTGATTAAGCACTGCTCTGTCTCTGCTGTGGCATGCTGACCTTTCCAGAGGTCTGTCTTATGCTGCTAGGAGGAGCCAAGCAGATGATGTGCTAGGCTAATTAGACTGATTGACGTCAGCAGGCCTGGCATGAAAGTGGCTTGTATTTGAACCTTCAGCCATTTTTCAGGACTCACAGTCGCATCTCTGTCACGGGCTCTCAGTGTCACAAGTCAGATTCAACAGCTAATTTCATTTGTATAGTGCACTACTGTACACCAAGTCACTCTTTCTAAATCTCCTGTCACGTTTTTCCCTTTAATTTTCATGCATGACTAATCCTTTTTGTCTGACACGATAGGCAGTCAAAAGAGCGACACCTGCCTGTTCCCTTGTGATACAGCGAGCCTAGTGTGCCTGCCCCCTGTGTATGTTAAACAAAACTTTAACTATGTTCAGTTTTGGTTCAAATATAGACTCACGTCAGGCCAGTAGGGCACCCATAAGCAACTGTGCCAAATTTCTTTTTGATTTTAGTGTCTTGGCTGCGGCTGCCCCTCGCACACCGCCTCTCTGTGTGACCCATGTAATCGTCAAGCATTTCTCATCAATTCATCCCTCTCCGTCTTTTCTAAACTCCCGCTATGAAGCTGTAGTCCTGGCAGTGTAGTGCAGGTTGAACATCTGTGCGTATCACGGCCTTGTGTAGCACATAAAACATGGAAGTCCCAAGAGCTATAAAATCTTGCAAACCCACAACGCTTTGAGAAGAGAGTTCAGAGGCAACAAGTCCACCAGAGACCGGCCCTCAGTCCAAATTCCAAGCACTTCGCCTCATACACCCTGAGAAATGTTGCCTAAAGAGAGGCCTGGTAGAGAGAAACCTCACCTCCAGTTCAAGCGGATTCCTCTGCCCTTTTATTTGCTCTCGTTTGGCTGCAGGGGGAACGTGCTCCACTCTGACCTGGGGGCACTCATCCAATCAGCTCGCTATCTGCTGCAAGGGCCTCCATAATAGTGACATTTTTCCACCTCGTCAATAAAGTGGTGAAAGCCACCCTCCACCCGCTACTTGACCATTTAACTTCTTCCTGAAAAGGCCCTTTCTTTCTGTCTGTCTCTGTGCCTGGCTGAAATCAATAAAAGCAGAGCAAGGAAAGAGGCCAATCCAGCAGCTGCATTAACTGGTGGTCTCAACGGCTGTACAAAGAGGATGGCTGGCAGAGAAAAGGAAACAGGAGCGCGGGCAGCTCAAGTCTTTCTCATTCATACAACACTGAGAGAAATCTGCTTATTACCAACACTCGGCGTTGTCATCTGGTATGAACAAGGAGATTCTGGGAATGATGAATGAAAAAAATCCACTGCTACACCATCAGATACGCACACCCTAAAAGTCATAAAACAGAACAAAAGCTGAAAACCTGCATTTATTCACATAGACTGAAAGGTGACAATCATATGCAACAAAATTGACATATATATTAACACATATATAAACTCTGTAGTCTCTAATGATCATTGCTTGCCATGACTCATTTAGCAGCTGCATTCACACATCACCACATGTCTGCTGTGATTGACATAATGGCATCAGAGTGAGAACAAAATGTCTTCCAATAAAGGAGCAGGAGGGAGAAAATGAGAGAGATGGGTTACATCTATGCCCGTGCTGAAATGAGTGCAGTGCTTTGTTTGGTTATGCTGTCTGAGCTGAAATTGATTTCTGTGAGAAGCATGCACCAAAGAGCCCCTGCATTCAGATGAAATAAATAACACACTCTCGTAGAGATGGGAGGGTATGTGGAAGAAGGAACAGAAGGTGAAAAATGGGATTGCGGAGGAGGGAAGAAACAAAGATGGATGAGGTCAAAATGAATTTACAGTAAAAGGGGGTAAAAAAAAAAAAAGAAAGAAAGAAAGAGCTGAGATAAAAATGAAGGGAATGTCTAAAGGTGGTGGACTGAATGCCATGTCTTAAGTCTATCACAGCATTGAAAAAGACACAGCCTGGAAGACATCTGGAGTGGAGGATAACAGCCACACACCACTCTCTGACCACAGACAACATGATGAGGGATTAAACTTCATTACAACATGTTATGGTAATGAATGGGCTGTGGCTACTTCTGGATGTGTTAAGAGTAATTACCCTTCTCCAGCATATGTGTGAGTGACACTTGATTGCGAACGCCATGTGTCTGTACGTGCATGTGTGCTCATCATAATCTCGGGAATCCGTGGTTAGTCGACTGGATATGGCCTAAAAATAACCAAGAGGTCTTTTCCACATTGAACCAAACAGAAACAAGCTAATTAAAGTGCAATGCGGCAAGAATAATCTCTCACAATTAGTTTTAACACCATTCCTCACCAGAAGATGAGCTCGGGCAGGCCCAGGCATTGTGGTCTGGGCCAGTGTTTGGGTATCTGGGTCCAGGGTTATTGCCAGAGAGGGAGGGGGACAGACAAAGCCGCACAAGCCAGAGATGTGAGGTTGAATCTCGGTCACTTCGACTGCCTGGTCTTATGGCTGACAGATGTTAGTCTGATTCAACAAGATTTGCGACTCTGGAAAAAGTTACACCGCACTGTGCTCCCCACTGCAAATTTTATTCTCTGCGCAATGAAACATCTCATACATCATCATTTAACAAGACATAAGCAAAAGCCCCTCCCTGGATTACAAAGTCACTGATAAACTATGCTACTTGAATCTACAGTTGCAATGCGCTGAAGTATTTAAGTGTTTGAGCTGGCTGGTCTAACGGTATAGTGTTCCCCAGTTGAGTCACAGCGTGCTTTTAAATGCAAAAACACAGAAGCCCGCTATGGTTGGTGTACCGCTGCTAATGTTGCTAAAGATCGACAAGGACTGGAAAACAAAGTGTGGGAGTCTGGAGGGAATCACAGTCCTGTCCCCAGACTGGCTTACGTCATGCTCTTCACAGTAGAAGAGGGACATGCTGTGAATAGGTGTTCCCCACATCGGTAACCTATTAGTTCCTCATGTTTACTAATATTTGGATTTATGGCGTTGTAAGTGTTTTGTTCTGTGTGAGTGAAACAGACACGAGGCTTCTGTGTTGGCATATTTCCCAGAGTGGGCATGTGGACATGCAGACAAGCAGGGTGGTATTAAATAGAAAGATTCTTTTCCCCAGGGAGGATGGAAGAGTGAGATGACAGTGGATCATTAGACTGGTGTTGCCTGCAGCTTGCTAATTTATGCAAATTAATTTCTTTGCTGATGCCAATGCTTTCCAAGCAGTCAACATCAAATGCCGAACGGGTTAAACAGCTCTACTCTCCTTTGGTGGTCTGGGAGGTTTAGCAGCATAAGCTAGGGAAGGCTGTGTTATACCAGGCAACAATCACACAAATGCACACTATGCCAGCCTTCTTCCTGGCAAGGCATCGGACAGACAGCCAATCAGGTCCACGCTGGTTCTCTTGTAGACGAATGGCATGGCACGCTGGCCCTCTTGTCGCCCCGCCTACCCTCCCCGCTGCACCGCAGCTGCCCAGAATGATTTTATAAACATTTTGCCAGTGGATCAATACCTGTATTGATCAACCATTGTGAGAGTGATCCGTCTAAAACCCAGAGCAGCCTAGAGCTCAGAGATGGGAGGAGCGAAAGAGAGAGGCTGCAGAGAGGATGGAGAAAGAGAGAGAGTCTGCAGCCACAGTGAAAGGGAGAAGAGGTGCAAGGGAAGAGAAGGGAATCTGAGAGAGAAGCAGATGCAGAGCTGAAGGCAGGTGGAAGGAAGATTTCGGAAAACGCTGCCAGGCCGCTGGGATTGGGGAGAAACAAATGGTAATTGCTTTCTCATTAAGGGAAGGGAAGGAGGGGATAAGGGCGACTAATGACTACTGCGGGTAAGTGACGGAAGGGTAGAAATAGTGTAAAGAAATGTGTACATGTGTGGACGAAAGGGGGGTGACTCCAACACCTGAGGTGGCTAATGTCTGCACTAGTTTGGCCTGCTGCAGTATGTAGCACTTTAAGATTGTTGCATGTGTATAAGTGTGCATGGCTGCATGAGGTTCAAAGAGACTGAGTTTGTGGAGTAGTGAGGAATCCTGCTGATAAGTTAATTAGATGTTCCACAAAGAAAAGATGAGCTTAGTTTATTTATTACTGACTGTATTTTTCTTTTCTTTTTTTTCCAGGAACACCCTACCTGCTTTTCTCTTTGAAAAGTAGTACTTGGAATAGTCTGCACTTTTCCTTGCTGACAAAGAAGGCCCAACACACAGAGCTGTCATAAATTCAGGTGATACAGCAAAATCAAAACTGGATATTCCTGGGAAATCCTGGACCTCTGGGAAAGTAATAGTCTGCAACTTGGACACACCCACATAGGAAGAAACAATGCAGTTCTAAAAATCAAAATGGCTGAATGAAGATAGTGTATGCTATGGAAAACAGTTCGCAGTATCGCAGTTTTTAAGTGGTGCGGATATAGCTGTCTTTGGGATTTTAGTTTTCACATTTTGACAGATCACTGGATTAAATAGATTTTTTTTTTTTATATATTTGAATTGTGTGGAAATTTTACAGAAGGGAGGACTTAGTGGACAAAGCTCACCAGCAAAAATTAATGATCGATTTAAGGCCACAAACGGCACTGCAGGAGGAGGAGTCAAAAGCTTTTGGGATCATCCTCCTATTCTAAAGGGAAATTAAGTTTCCATTGATTGGTTTTAAATGTGACTATCTTGCACATAACTGAGTATTTGAGAGGAGATAAATGCTCATTGATACTCATGAACTCACTATGCACCGGAGTCCTGATGTGGAAAAACAGAAAAAGGCCTCGACACTCTACAGGTTCACTCCTTGTGAAAAATCAGTTGGACTTGACAAATGAATGTGATGTACCAAGGGGAAAGGCACGTGTAATTGTGTTAATAAACTGCAAAAAGGAATTTAAAAACATCGAAAACAATATAAGTCTCTCTATGTTTGTGGGACTATTTCCCCTTAGCTGTGGCAACACTTCACACTAAAACAAATTTGTTAAAGAGTATGCTGCTCTGGACAGGGTGTCAGGGTGGCTGCCAACAGAGTTCAATGAATCTATGCCATTTTCTAATGAGGGAAAAAATTAAATCACAAATGTATAAACTTAGATTTTGTAAACTTCTATACTTTTCATGTATGAATGAATATATTTTTTCATTGTGCTGATTTTATATGACTTTAAACAGATTACACTTCTTGACAGGTGCAATTGAGGGATTATACAATGTGGCAGAGCTTGGTTCTGAGTTACTACCTGTATCACACTTGAACTGGACTTCACAAAGCAGATGGGGTATTGGTTTAACCAGGACATTCAGATGATGAGAGGAAAGTCAACAACACCAGGATGAGGATACTCGTATCAGACTTTGTCAATATTCGTAATGCACACATTACATGTCCAGCAGCAGCAGCAGCAGCAAGCAATTTTAACCATTGCCATGCATAATGCTTAGAGTAAAAATGTTCAGGGGTGAAAAAAACAAAGTGGTCACAGGTCTCTGACATATGTGTTAATATAAACAAATGTCCCTACAGTGACTAATTATCATGAGACTTAAATAAATCTGAAATATAAAGCTACAGCGCAAACTAGCATAATCTATTTATTCAATATTCTTAACATGAAGACTGAGTGGAAAACAGCAAAGATTCAGGACCTGTGTTAGAACAATACCGGGGGTTGCACTGGTGGGGGCATGTTTAAGGTACCACTGCAACAATAAAATTGTAAAAATACAGTACAGCAAATGCAGGTGGTGTAGCATATCAGGTGGCAAAATGCTATACAGGACAGACAGGATCTACAGTACAGTTACAAGCTGCGTGTTTTGAAGTACTCCAACAAGACTGTGTGCTTGCCTTTGTTTGAGTGGCCAGTGCAACGCCTTGTTGGATGACTGTGTCGTCATTCAGCAAACAGCCCTTTCTCTTATGTTGGCATCCTTCCTGAAACACTATCCTGGCACCATTCAAATGAAGGAAAGTCCTGTTTGCCCATGCAAAGCTAAAGTTGATTAGCCAACAACCTTGGCTGGCTAAAATAAAGTGGACAGAAGAAAGCAGTTGGAAAGGTTATAAATTACACACTTACATTTGCATTACCTACTTGTCAAATAAATCAGTTTGTGCCATAAACCAACAAAGCCTAAGACCTAAGAGATTTAAGCCAGGAGTTGATCGATACACCCTCAAAATTGGAGCTTTACCCGTTAAACAATGTTTCATCATAATTATATAACCATCCATCCATCCATCCATCTTCTTTTATTGGTTAGAACAACTAACCAATAGCTTTTACTTATATTGTTACTCTCCTTTTGTCCATATCTCCTCAGTTTCAGGAAGATAAACACTTAAGCCATATCAACTCTCTCAAAGATATAATTCATGCGCTATCAAAGCAGAACTGGGATGCTGCAGTCATTTCCTTGTTTCCTTTTATCCTTTTCGTTTGATTCCTACTGTCAAAAACAAATCCTTGGAAGAATGCCAAACAATAAATTAGGGTCTTCATTAGACACATCAAATCTAAATTACTATTCAATTAACAAGGCAGTCAACCTGAACTAATCAACCAATTAGGCTGTGTGTGTACACAGAAAAGCCAACAAAAGCGCATGAGTCCCCTGGGAAAGCTGTAAAACACTGCAGAAGAGTGACAGTACAAATGAGAAGAGACTTGTTTAGCAGGGAAAAGGAGGATGTGGAAGTGGCAGAAGGTAAATGTGGCACTAAGATCACTACGAACCCCATTCATCTTTGAGCAAAACAAATTAAATAATTTAAAATGGAATAAAGTGTCCATAAAAAAGGAGTACCAAAGGAAATAAAAAAAAAAATGTGAGTACAGACAAACGTACAAGATCTGCAACCGACTGCGTGTTTTGATTTCAGAAATGTGTTAAAACTAAGGCATATTCGTCTTCTGCATGTTACATGTTAACTGCTCATAACATCCGTGTTATACTATGTTTTGTTAGTTTTAGCATTTTTAATTAAATAAAGTTCAAACCTGGAAACAGCTCGAAGGTGTACGTATTTAAGAGTATATAATGGTGCTCAACGACTGCACTGGCTCAGTCTCTTTGTGGGGACAGTATTTTAACATTTACTCACTTTAAATGAAGACTACTTGGAAACACAGTCACACAACATTTGTTAGAAAGTACAGAGAATCTGCCAAATTAACTGTGCTAAATTGTGGCATTTATCTTTGCTGAGTGTTGTGACCAAGCTAAAAACTTTGTCATGCCCCATTCAGTATTTTAGGTCTGGAAGTATGTCTCTGTTGAACGTACCTCTGGGCCACGCCAAACGTGTTCTTCACTCACAGAATGCAACCTACAGGGAAACACACACACACACACACACACACACACACAATTAGTTGTTTAAATACATATATACATATGGAAAGAGGCCAAACCAAAGCAGGATTTAAGTCAGGTTATTGGCCAGTATCATTAGCTGACCATAAATATAAAAATATAAACACACAACATTGATAGAGATCTTTCTAATTAAAAAAAAATACAGGCAGGGACATTTCTATCCTTTTAACCCCTCACATCTAAATGTCTGCGTCTGATGGTGCTTCACTGCAGGCTAAAGGGGGTTGCAGAGAGGAGAACACCATTATTGTACCAGTAAATGTCAGAACAACCCCATCTAATTGTGCCATTACTAATTCATGTTTATTAATGCAGTGATGTATGATGGCTCCACAGACAGACTGAGTTTGTCTGTGCCTGTCATGTATGGGTTATTCTTTGCTGATGAGGGCTGTAGGGAGTGTGTTAGTGTTAGACTCAGTGGTGGGTGTGGGGCAGATGGCGCATGTAGTGACAGTGCCAAGTGGTGTGTGACTTTAACATGACGGCAGAGCGGGTGAGGCGGCCGACTGGTGTCTTCTGCTGGCCCGGTGCCAGGGCCCCCGGTCCCCAGTGCCCCGGCCCCTCACTACCCCAGAGCCTCTGGGCAAGTACCACAGTTATTGTTTTCACTGCCAAGCAATTAGCAGCACTTAAGATTTATTTAGTCATGCTCTCATGTGTGGTAATTAGCTTGGGGCCCAAGCAAGCCTCGTCATCCAATCACCTATTTTGCTCACACCAGAGCAATGCATCCACAGGAGACAGTGAGGGAATGTGAGGGAAGATGCAGGAGGTATAGAGGGTGGGAATGCGAAGGGAGGTGGAGCAGAGCTAGAAGGATTACAAGAGCACCAACCCAGCTCTCTGGATCAGCACTTTTTAAGAGATCTTCAGGGGCCTTTTGGCTGAACGCATAGCAGGAGGAAAGGGCAAATACAGCCCAGTTACACTTTTATGGAATGCTTTGTGGAAAAACACCCCTGACACACACCTCGGCCTGGCAGCTCGGTTTGTCATATGGCCCAGGGGGCTCTGCTAGCCTATCACATGACCATTGTAATGACCTTAAAGGGCAGCTTCCTCAACAAGATCAGACCACTCCCACTGGCTGAATTGCTGTTTGGCAAATGCAGTTTGGGTCAGTGCATAATGTGTGATGCATTTGGTCTTCAGGCTAGAATACAAAAAATATGTAGACACCTCACCAAATAGATTATGCAAAAGCTGACAAGCAGGGAAAAACAAAACAAAAAATGACAAACAAATGCAAGTTTCCTTGCCTTTGCTGATCTACAACCCTTTTTGGAAATTTACATAATATCAAACAGGATATAAATGCATGAGTTATGTCCTAAATTAGGTGCATGTGACTGGAGCAGCTACACTAACAGCTTGAGGATTGAGGGGAATCAGTGCATAATACCTTACATTATCTACTTCAACAAGAAACATTTTTCCCTTTTAAAACAGCCCAATGCAGAGTGTTATAACAGCAGCTCAGAGAATACATGTGAGCAGATGAAGGTCAAAGGCAGGTTCAACTG
Organism: Benitochromis conjunctus; assembly: GCA_015052645.1. Classification (NCBI taxonomy): domain Eukaryota; kingdom Metazoa; phylum Chordata; class Actinopteri; order Cichliformes; family Cichlidae; genus Benitochromis; species Benitochromis conjunctus. The sequence continues at coordinate 28,786 of VOQK01017042.1, forward strand.
ACATATTCACATATATATGCACAAAGAAAACCCATCAGTCCATGCTGGTTTTAGGTGGTGGGAGGTAATTTGAATCACTAAACTTTAAAATACAATTTGTGGGAAACTATAGGCTGTGTGTCGCTGATCATGGAAAAGCAGCAAAAATTGCTGAAGCAAGACTTCACAGTACAATTTTTTGTTTAGTCTTTTACTGTTGGATCATTACAGGACTGGTTCTACCCACCACCTCAAATTGCAAAGTGGTCTTTTGTAGGACAGTTCGATTAGTGAAATATCACCTTCCATTTTTTTTTCCCTTCGCGGGAACTGTGACACACCAAACCAATCAGAACCTCGCAAGCCAACCCCTGACCTTTTTCATCTCAATATGACTACCATTACAGTGCAGAAAATTAGAAGCGTCCCGCTATTGTTCAGTAGCGACAGGGGTGATGGAGGTTATTTAAAGATAAATGCTTTAGTGTTCATGATCCATGCTGCAATCACATGGATCACCACTAACACAGAGCAAAGGAGCAACCCGTCTGCTAAAGCCCGGTGGCTGCAGGAGTGCACATGCGCACATAAGAGGCTATGCGCTGATGGATTCATGTTGATTGTTTAGTGCTGATGTAGCCCCGCATTCGCCTGGTAAACCCGTCTGTCGGTGTTAGAAAGGCGGGTTTAAGGGGATGCTTTTGTATTACTATGTAAGTATTCTTATGAACAGCATTAAATGCACAATTTAGAAGACAAATTTTGAAAGGAAACACTGATAGCTATATAGCCTTGATTTCAGTGGTCTCCATAGGCAACAGGATCACTGCTGGCT
>VOQK01017047.1:2392-16894 GCA_015052645.1 Benitochromis conjunctus
TTTTTTAAAAAAAAAAAAAAAAAAAAAAAAAAAAAAAAAAACCTTTTAATTTTTAAAAAAAAAAAAAAAAAAAAACATGCTCCCTGCCAATTTTAAATATACTGTTCCTCAAATGTGAAAAAAGTCAAATATACTTATCAGAACATCAATCAATCATGACCCTTTTACTTGGATGATAAAACAAAGACAAAAGTAGTAGCCTTCCTGTTACGCTACAAACAAGTTTATACAGGGAGAAGTCGCAGGCCAATATAATAATATAATTTATTTTTTTAATCTGCAGTATTTAGTTTCTACTGTGGGCAAGGCAAGTTGAATTCTGGGAATAAAGTCAGCTCAAGAGGTAGAGTAGATCATCTACTAATCAGAAGGTTGGGAGTTTGGCAAGATAGTTTGGCAAGTTGGGCAAGATACTAACCAGAAGTTGAATATCAGATAGAAAGCACTTAAGCATAGAAAAAAGGTGTTTGTGTGAATGAGGCATGTTGTATAAAGTGCTTTGAGTGCTCAGCGAGAGTAGAAAAGGGTTACATAAGAACCAGTCCATTTACCAATGACATACAAGACAAAGTTTGTGAACTTGGTTTGCCCTATTTACATGAGTAAACGCTGACCAAACCTCTAAAGAAAATAGACTGCTGCCTACTGAGCAGCGACCTATAGCTTGGCCTTTCAAGCAACAGCTGGCAGTGAAAGCACCAAGCCTTTTAAGCTGCTAGTGATGAGGCTGCATCCCTCAGAGGGGGGATCCATCCTGTGTTAGTATGTAATGTAGATGCAATGCATCTGGCGGGGCTGCAGGCCCCGACTACTTAACCCTACTTACCGGCTCCGGGATGCCTGTGAGCTCCGTGCGAAGAGTGGCGCTGCGCCCCTACGGACAGGTAGCTCCCCTGGGTGTGCTGCTGCTGGTTCTCGGGGTAGCTACGACCTCCGTGATGCGGCGCCCAGCTAGAGTTGCTCTGCTGCGGGTAGTTCACCCCTCCGCCGCTGGCGCTCATCAAGCCTCCGTTACCGATCGCGTTAGCGCCGCCGTTGCTTCCAACGCTGCCGTTCATGGCGAAATGAAAGAAGCCAGACCGAGACCGCGACCGAGTCCTCGGGGGGTCCATGGCTAGAAAAGGACGAGGGCGGTGGTGGATGTGATGTGATGTACGGGCAGGTGCCTCGCTCCTCAGACCGCTTCTCCGTGTCTCTCTACCCGCCCAGTTACCTCTGACGATCACCTGCAACTGCGAGTGTTTTCTGAGGCATTTAAAGCTATTGTTTTAATGAGATATAACACCTGAAGGCAGCAGGTTCAGGGAAGCACAGCCCTCGTTTGTCGCACAAGCCCCATCCGCATCGACTCCATCCACTCTTTCCCCCTTTTGCTATCGGTGCCGCTCAACTTAACGAAAAACCGCTTATTATTTTCTTAAATCCACAAGTATTCAAAATTAATAAATCTGCATACAGTATAACAAAATTGTGTTTTATCTCTTAGTTATCGTCAGTGCTGTTCCTCATTACTAGAACGAATTAACAATTTTCTGCTTCTCTTTTGTTTTCACAGTCAACAGTCAGGTATTTCCCACATTAAATAAAAGTATTTTATAAGCACTGGTCGTACAGAATTAAGTCTTATATGAGTGAAACCATTGCCGAGAAATATACTTAGGAACAACTGAAAATAATAGCCTGCTCCGTGCCACCAAAAAGACAGCTAAATCAAACACTTCGATCCGACAACACAAAACATAAGCAAGATGGCTAGCTGTAAAGCGTTAGCGAACTAAAAAAAAAACGGCCGCCCGGTAGTTAATTGTAAAATAAAGTTATTAGCATAAGTTTGTCAATAAATTAGAAGTAAACCACAGCGGCTTGCCTACAGTAAACAGAAAAGTTACACCCCTCTGCGTTTGCTAACTATACCTGCTCGTTCATTAGCATAAATTCGATTTTCCAGCTAGCCCAAGGCTAACAGGAAGCGGGGTCTAGAGGGGAAAACAAGTCCAACAGTGCCGACATTACGAGCTAGCGAGCGTCGCTGTGTCAATGTCAGGCTGATCGGTGAGCAGAGCTATATAACGAATATTCTATCTGCATGAAAAAGCGAACAGCTACCTCATCCGTCAACTGAGGTGGACAGTATATGTCTAATTTAAATCCCCTCTCGCATTCGCTATCGAGTGTTTTCTCTGGTCAGCGGGGAGTGTAGTGGAGATCAATCAATGGGAGGTTCGCATCGCTGTCAAGTCATCATCAATCGATAGCAGAACAACATTTTGCTAAATTGCTTTCTACTTTTCAAATAAAATTACACAAAGTCGCTAGAAAGAAAAAGTGAAAAGCGAGGAGAGCAAAATATGTCTCATTAGCATCCGTCAAGGTCGACTTTAACTACTGGCTTGTTTTCGGAGTTGACTATTTTTGTCTGGCCAACCCCAGGCGTCAGCTCCGCTCATTAATTATTCAGCAGCTTCAAAGCAGAATTACTATGAGACAAGGCTTTGAGAGCTGCTGGCATCCCGGGGCTTTTTCAGCTGGATGTGCTCCACATACACGGATACTCACCAATACACTGCGTAAAACTAAATCCCTTTATTAGGTTTACACGCAGAAAATATTCATTCTTGTGCTGTGATCACAAATTATACAGTACCGTGCAAAAGTCTTGAGTCATTCTTCTTTATATTTTTCTAAGAAATGAGAAATAGGTGTAGCGCTTTATGTCTGCAAACATAAAGGGAAATAATGTATATCAGAACAACAGAGTTTGTACAATGGTCATGAGATTGAAAGTCGGTATATGTTATGGCCATCTATATTCTTCAACACAGCCTGAATTATCTTAGGCAAGCTTTCCTGCAATTTCTGTAAGTCTTCAGGGACAGTCTTCCGGGCTTCTTGAAGGACAAAGATCTTCTTTGGATATTGGCTGCCTTTTGTTACGTTCTCTGTCAAGATGATCCCACACTGCTTCAATAGTACTGAGGTTCAGGCTTTGGGTTGGCCAATCAAAGATAGCTTAACTGCTTTAACTGCACTGGCAGTGTGTTTGGAACCATCAATCATTCAACACTACTGACTGAAATGCAGCCCCAAACAATGACAGAGCCTCCACACATCTTACAGATGGCTGTAGACACTCACTGATGTACCTGTTCTGTCCAATACTGATATTGATTTGAACCAAATATTTCACATTTGTGTTTGTCACTTCATAAAACCTGTTGCCACTGATTTTTACTCCAGGCCTTGAGCAGTTTGGTGTACCTCAGCCTTTTCCCCTCCCTCAGAAATGGCTTCTCGACAGCCACCCTTCTGCTGAGACCATTTCTGATGAGGCTTCAGCGAACAGTAAATAGATCAAATGAAGGGTCAGCTGTATCACTCAGGCCCTGTGTCAGGTCTTTGATACATATGACTTTCAGATACTGTTCATTTGCTCTAGATAGTTTTTTAGGCCTGTCTGTTTCCTCAAAATATTGAGGAAATCACTGCACACCATACTGAGATATGCCAAGTCTTAGGCTAATAGCATTTTGGGGAATTACATTGTTAGTGCAGAAATAGTATTTTATGCTTGTCAAACTGTGTTATCTTTGGCATTTTTCATAGATTTAGCTAGATCTAGGCAGATTTCAAAATAATATAAAAAATTTAATGACACTACTAAGCCAACTACGTTCACAAAAACAAACTACTCAAGTATTAAACTACAAAACTAAGTATTAAGTTCCAAAGTACATTCCTGTATATGTTTCAGTTTTCTGTACTGTCAATAAATACACAGATCGAGAGATCACAGGCACAAAATGACTTCTTTGCAAACTAGTTACATTTATTAGAACTTAAAAAATACATTTTTTTTTAAATCACCTGTCATTTCTTTCTGTGGCGTACTCTTTGTTTTGGGGAAAGAAGATTTACACTCCCGATATCTATGTCAGCGTGGGGATACAAATACCCACGTTTTAGCCCTCCTCTTTTCCTCCACCTTTCTGCCTCTCTGGTCTTCCTGTTCTTTTTGCCACTTGTCTCATCCCTCCTTTTCTTCTGTGAAGGTGCTGTGGACTGCTTGTGACTGTTATCAGGCTGACTAAAGGGGATTCGGGTATAGGCTCCGTCATCAGAGCTGCAGCGGGACTTCATCAGTAGTCCTCCTTCCCGCCTGGCCTGAGCTTCCCTCCTCAGACGCTTCACCTCTCGTCTCTCTTTGCGCCTCTCTTGCCACGTCTTCCTCCTGCCAGCTCTGGTGTGCAACTCCTTCTTTGTCTTTGTCCACCCCTGGACTGATCGATTCTCCTCGCCGCTCGCCCCTGTTTTTTCAGACAGGTCTGAGAAAGCACGTGCAGGCTCTGAAAACACAGAAGCACAAAAACGTCCTTGATAACAAGTCTGATCCTGTTTTAACTGAAGCAGACGCTGAACTAATTAATCTTTTATTTTCTTTCCTGATCAAATGCGGTGTGAAAAGAACGCTTTATCAACCAACTCGGCAGTTCTTCTTAACTCTACAGAGATACTGTTTATCAGTTCATTATGTTGGTTTTATGTTTTAATTCACTCTCAGTGCTGCTTTCAGTCATTAACAGATAGCACCGATAAACCTACCAACCCCACCCAAGCAGCAATTGGTACATTTCAATAGTAAAGGGGCAAATTTTGTTACAGAGCTGTTAGAGATCAAGAAAATGTGTCCCATAACTACAAATTCAGACCCAGAGTTACACCAATCCAAAGAAAGCACCTTCACAGAATTCACATGTCAATATATTCTCACCAAAAAGAAGCACCCTGATGCATTTTGAAAGTGTTCCCTCACCATTCAAAAGAGCCAGAGAAGAGCATCAATGCCCAATAACATCATTTGTCTTTTGATAAATGGTTTAATTTGAAATGTTTTTCTGACCAGGATCTGATCTGTTTGCATTTTCTATCCCACTTCTGATTAAATACCCAAAGCCTTGTATCATTATCATGCTACTGCAATGCTTCTTGGGCAAGGTGAATAACAGTCTGGATAGAATCACACAAAAAAGTATGATTAAAGCAATCCCAAAGCAGAAAAATGGCTGGCATTTCTAATTCAAAACCAACAAACATTTAGGTCCACACATCTCTAGACAATGACATTTTTTTAAATCATTTTCCCTCTGTACACTATCACAATGGATTTTAAATCAAACAACTGAGATATGACTGAAGTGCAGACTTTCAGCTTTAATTCAGGGGGTTTAATTAAAGTATTGCCTGAACAGTTTAGGAATTACAGCTATTTTTATACATAGCCTTCCATTTTCAGAAGTAATTGGACAACTGACTGACACTTGTATCATTCAGACTGCCTCGACTGATTTTGTCATTTTGGCTGTAAAACTATACAATAATTCTCATCCTTTAAGAACCATTTGAATTTTCTCTCCAGTCCAAAATGGGCAGCTGAGCTGATTTTTCTGTTTGTGTTCAGACATCAGTATCCTGTGAATGCTTTGTGCGACCATGATACACCGTATATTCCACTAAAGCTCGCCTTTTCTTCTTCAAACCCGTTTTAATTTAGTCTCAAGCACAAATAGTAACAGTTACAGTCATTTAAAAAGTGCTTGTACAATAGGGCCGCCACCAGGTCAAAGGTAAAAAACAGGTTAAGGAGCGACCAAAATCTTTAAAGAATCTGGTCCATTCCTAAAAAGAATGAATGCACTGGCCAGCAAAATGCATGATGACAGAATTATTTCCATGGTTAAGAAAAACTCCTTCATAGCATCTGACAATGTGAAGAACACTCTTGATGAGGCAGGCGTATCGTTATCAAAGTCTACAATCAAGAGACGCCTTCGTTAATGGAAAAACAGAGGGCTCACAACAATGCGCAAACCACTGGTGACGCTCAAGAACAGTAAGGTCAGATTAGACTTTGTCAGAAAAACATCTAAAACAGCTCTGAAACAAAATCTTTGGACCAACGAAACCACAATGAACTTGATGGGAAGACAAAAGTATGAGGAAGGAGAGAAACATCTCATGGTCCAAAGCATACCACAGCACACAGCACATATCTTCCTAACATGGTAGAGGCAATGTGACAGCATGTGTATATATGACTGCCAGTGGAAGCAGCGGTATGAATTCTTAAATGTAAAAGGCTACACTCTCTGCTCAGATTCAAACAAATGCTGCATAACTGATTAGACAGTGCTTCACAGTACAAATGGATAATGACCCAAATCATACTACAAAAAAACAAAAAAGCAAACAAAAAGTGTTTCTGAAGGCAAAGATATGGGATATTCTTCAATGGCCAAGTCAGTCACCTGATCTCAGGCTGACAGAGCATGCTTTTCAGTTACTGAAGCCAAAATAAAGGCAGAGCCTCAACTGAAAGCAGCTGCAGTAAAGGTGTTGCAGAGCATCTCAAGGGGGGAAACACAGCATTTAATGATGTTGCTGGGTTCTAGACTTCAGGGAATCGTTGACTGCAAAGGATTTCACTATATTTAAAATGATGTTAGTGCATCCAATTACCTTTGATCCCTGGAAAATTGGGCGCTATGTATACAAATGGATGTATTTCATCCATTTGTATATCCAAAGTCTGCACTTCAATCACATAATGATCTGATTGTTTGATTAAAAATCAACTTGGGAGATGTACAGATAAATTATAGACTTGACTGTATATATAAATTAACAACTCATTTCAGGAGATTATTATAGTTATAATTCACGCTCAGCGCTCAGTTTACATCTGCTGTTTTAGATCCAACAGACAGCTCCAATAAACTCACATGTACAGCCCAAACAAAGATAGACTGATTGTAAAATAATAATGTAAAAACGATGACATCAGCTTCATCACCTTTAACTCTTTCCTCTAGCCTGGTCCGAAGTTGGAGAATGTCCTCCATGGTGTCATATTGGCAAATATAAGGCAATGATGGAAAAGTGCCTGTAACCATCCTCCTTTTAGTGCACTCCTAATACAGAAGACAGACAGTGATACAGATGAGCCAGAAGAAGAAAAACTGAGTAGAAGAATGGATACAGGAACGAGGAGAGAAAACATTTTGCTGTAGCGAGGTGAAGCAAAAAAATGAAACAAAAAAAGAGTAGCGAGTTTAGGAAAAAGACAAGTGAGAGACCAAACGGATTAGGCAGTAGACATAAAGACAAAGCAGACAAAGATGTAGTGAAAGTAAGAAGAGGATTAAATGTATTTATCACTTACATAACCGTAATGTCCTCTTTTAGAGCAGTTGTAACAATGAACGCGGCACTTCCTGTGATGGAGGTTGCGGCCTGTCTGTGGCCTGAGGGGAACCTCTACCCTGATCTGGAAGAGAAAGGTCAAATGAAGGACATTTCTACAGCGACAGCAGACATCCGCCGATCTTTTGGTTATTTTAGCAGTACACACCTATCAACAGGCTCCTGATAATGGGTGTATTCTGGTCTGATTCCCAGCAGGTGGGATTCTCATTGCATTTGATTCCCCTGCTCTCTTTCCCCCCCGTTTCCCATCTATTTCTACTGTGACTATCTATGAAAAGGCAGAGAATACAACTTTCAAAATTGCCTAATTAAAATGGTCTCCCGTCACCTGGTACCTAGATCAATTCTATTGCTTACTTTAGAGAAAAATCATTAAGACCTCCAATTAGATTTACACAGTGAGCCAGAAAGGTTTGTTATTATGCACTTTGCTGCATTTTAAAGAAGATTCTATTTTAAAAAAAGAGCAGATAAAGAGGAATCAAAACTCACTGTCAAGTGGTATTGTCTCCACGTATCGGGGCAGGCCTGAGGAAAATCCAGAAAACAGAGAAGAAATGTTTTCTTCAAGCAATAACGAGGAAGACAAAGAACTGTTTGCAAGAAATAAAACAACACTTCATAAATTGAGCCCACACATTCATGAGGTTACAGAATCTGTCAACAAACAACTGACAAATGTTTTCAACGCTTCCTTCGGCACAATAACACACTCTGCAACACCAATACTCAAAGGGGCCAGAACTGCGAACTCACATCAGAAAGGTGCCCTGTCATCCCACAGCGTAGGCAGTGCTGGTTCCACACTGGAGGCAGATCACAGGGCTTGAGCCCGTGTGAAGGCAGTCCACATCTACCACAGGGGCGAGTTGGACATTTCCTTTGGATGTGACCCTGGATCCCACAAAGGACACATGTGGGACATTTCTGCCAACACAGAGAAAAAAACAACAAAAAAAAACTAAGATTTTTTTTAATGGTCCTGTCAAGGAACCTCTGCACGTTTCCATGGAAATGGCACTGATGAGCGAGTTCATTTACCTTGCGGAGGGAGCAGCTTTTGGCGAGGTGTCCCATCCTGTTGCATAGGCGACAGATCAGGGAACAACCAGGCGAGAAATAACGGCTGGTCAGAGACTGATCCGTGCCACTCTAGATAAGATGATCCACGAATAACCCAAAACAAGACAGAGATTTTTAAAATTAGGTTAAAAACCATAATTTTGTCTCCACGCTGCAAAATTAAAGGTACAGAGGTAATTTGTTGAGGTTATTTAATTAAAAAAAAATGCTGTACTCATAAATATACATTGATTAATGTTTAATTACATCTTCCAACACACTGATGCCTTCCAATACACTTAAATCTCTTTCTCATTATGTCTTTCTTCTCCACCACTGCTCTCCCTCATTTCCACCTCATCCTCTTCCTCCTCACCTCAAGCCTCATCTCCTGACTCAAAATCAGGGCTCAAACACACAAAAGCATGCATAAAAATGCTTATTTATTCCCAATATTGTCGCAATTACTCATTATCAGCAGATTAGACAAACAAAACTCCCGACGCCAGACAGCTGACAACAAGGGGGCTAAACAACATCAAAACCGGATTATAAGCTAATATTACACCAACTAAATTTAGTCTTGAGTGTCCTAAAATTCAATTTCCCTCTGATAAATAGTTTGATTATATTCTCACATCATATGAGAGTTTATTCACCAAGTCTTGGAGTCCAACAATTTTAGATTAATTTCAAAGCATGTTTCACTAACACTGGAAAACAACAGCTAACCGAGGTTAACAAAGGCTAATGGCAGCTAATAGAAGCTAACGACAGCACTTACGTACAGAAAAGTTCAGCATCTTCAACAACTCACCTCAGTGTTGCTGTCATTGTGCAGAAGTGAGCTTCACTGACTCATCAACTTCTAATGCACTCATTTCACAAAGTTTTACAGTCTCCTCCAGAGTAAACAGAAGTGGACACCCGACATATTGACAGCTGAGGTAAACAGCGGACTGACAGGCTACGCTCACTACAGATGAGCTGCAGTGAGTGTAGCTTGTTTGTCCTATCGCGGCTACCGTAGCAAGTATTATGCACTTGAGTTAGGATAAGTAAGAAAGCAGAATTCAGTTGACCGCAACCTGAAACCTACTGACTTCTACAAGTGAGATTTTACACACTGTGCCTTTAGACTACAGATAATAACTTTTCTGGAAGTGTTTTGTTCCTTCCTTTGCCACAGTTTCACAGATACATACTTTCCTAAATTAAATAAGCCGTCTTATAGTATTCATGAAAGCTGATAAAAATCAAAAGTTACCTTGTCTTTAATAGATACAGCCCAGCTTTCTTTTACCAATTTCACCATGTTGCCCTTCAAATCTGTGTTGGAGAGACAGACCAGGGGGATCATTAATAACTAAAAGTACATACTGTGCGCAATAAAATATCCAAATTTAAGTTGATCTCAGAGTAGTTACTGAAAAGCAACATAAGCACCCAAAAAAGGCATTAAAAAGACAAATTGGGTTTGTCAAAGCTCTGTAGTCTTTTCTAAGCATTCAGTCTCGATAAAGCAGGAGCTCTAAAAATAATGAAGGGCACCTGATTCTGAACTATCACTTATGTGTAAAGAAAACCTAAAACTTTACTGCTCCAGTGGAGCCCCGAGCTGCTGGGTCAAATCAAAGTGGTTGTTCTGTACAGCTCCCTGGTGTGAATATGATAATCTTCACCCAAAGCACCGGCTAAGCAAACTGTCTCTGTATACACTTTAAAATAAATTGCACTCCCACACATTTACAAAAATAACTGTGCACTCACTGGGTCCATTTACTCTTTTTGCCTGAAATGCATTTACAGAGATGCGCTTTTATCTGAAGTCATCTTTATTTTTCTTTCTATGCTGGAAGCTGGTACATCCACACAAAATAACTAAACTGTATCACTACAGCCCATTATAGAAAACATTACAGCTCATGGAGTTAACTTTATTTCCAGGTGAAAAACATAACCTTAACAGAAACATCCCTACAGCTGCAAAATCACCTGTTGTGTATTCAGCAACAGTAGCATAATAAGTAAGCAATAAGGACGTACCATCTGTTTGTTGTTTGCACTAGCTGCAGTTTTCTCTCTAATTAAATCATTATTAAAGAACATGTATACACAAGCACGTGTATTAAAGTCTTTCTTTTGATCACGCACATCCAGTTTTACGAAGACAAAATTCTCTGTGGTGACAGTTCGTGATTTCTTGGGCTCACATTTTTCCCTTTTTTTAATCATCATCATCCCTTTTTTTAAATTATGCGTGTAATTAATTGTACATGGTTCAAAGGCCTATTCATGCCACCAAATTTAGGTGTTTGAGGACTTTTGCAGATTGAAATGTCTAATGGCTTTGCAATTGTTAAAACACAGGCACAAAAAAAACCTTCAGATGTTTTGCCAGAAAACTCTGGAACAAATTACCTGTAAGCACCTCTAAGCAAATCTAAAAATGCAAAATTGCTCTGTTAAACTAAACGAGGAGCATTTTAGAACAACAAGTTACTACATAATTTTTATTGGATGTTGTTAGTTAAAGCAATAATGTTTTTTATATTTCTTGTAGTTTGCTTTATTTTGTTTCTTTCTTTGTTTCTTTGTTTGGACTAGCATGCTTTCTGTCAGGTAATGCTTGCAAAAGGTCAACTATGGAAATAAGTATGATTCATTTTAATGCTCCTTATTCATTTACTTATTGCATGCACAGTATCTTGGGATCTTGATTGATCGATCAGTCAAATTAAGTCTCATAGTAATCTTTTGGAATCACATTTAAATGTCCATCAAATTCAAATTAAGCTCCACCTATATCGATGACATACACTACCAGACAAAAATTCAAAGGTGAAGCCATACAGTAGTATGTAGTCTACATATAGTAACTGTCAATAACATCTATCCATCTAGATTATGTGAGCTTTAACACACATTACAAATAGGTTGTGGAATAATTGCATTTACTTTTATTTATTTTCCCAAAAAGTTGATTCTGTTCATCTGGACGTAGCGTTTTCAGTGGGAGAAATGTTTTGTCACTCATCCAAGTGACTTCTTCAGACTCAGCCGACTGCAGGTTTCCCCAACCTTATAAACAGTTCATTGCACAATGACTGAAACTAGCATCACTGAATGAACAATGGGCTGGGAGGTCAGTTCCTTGATCATTAATATGCAAATTCTCATGACCATTGATCAACAACTACTGATCAAGGCACATTTTTTTAATTTGTTTTGTTATTGCAGATTTTGGCTGGATATCACTTGTGTATTGCACTTACTTCTGACTTTCTGCTTTCATATTTAAACTCTGCAAAATCTTCCTCTTGCGCTTGCATTAGGACTACTGAAATAAAATGACAGGAATCCACATTAACTCAAAAGCTGAACAAGTCAGGTTTCACCTTCATCATCTAAGTCCTCCCCGGAGCTGTTCCTGTAGCTCAGATTGAGCTGGATGCTCGAGTCCTCCACCTGCTCCTCTCCTTCCAGGATCATCCACTCCTCTATGGGCTGGTCCTCATCTTTATCGTCCTGTAGGTCAACACTAGAAGACAATTTCAGCTCAGCGTCCAGCAGAGCCCTTTTTCCTCCGGAGGAGAATGGAAACACCAAGAGGAGCGGAGGGGACCTTTCTCTGCTCTGCCGTGCAGCTTGTTTGCAGCTCATGTGATGTCTCATACTTCCTCCGTCTTCTGAACTGCTGGACCCCTGAATAAAGAAGTCTTCGGAACCCTCCTGCCCATCATCAACTTCATTTTCCTCAGTGTGCTCCATAATCAGACCTGACACAACCTGTAGCTGAACAGCGCCACCCACAGGCGACTATCTTTACTGCTAGAAAACAGCGGTTAACTGATGGATCTTTTACACGTTTTTATTAATGTCGTGGATCCGACCGAAATGAAGCCGTTTTGGTTAAAAAACGAGATAATTACCGCGCGGGTGTGCAAACATAAAAAAAAGCGTATTTTGTCGCGAGACTTCAGACTGAGCAGCACCGCAGTACACGAGGCGGTTAGCTAAAGTAAGCAGCTAAACACAACCAAGTAAAATAACTTCAGTAAACATGATATCCGGCTGCCTACAGCTTTAACTCCCAAGACTTCGCTTTCAGTTTCATGGCGTAAAATTATTGTTCCTTCGATACAGCGCAGAAAAAGCTTGTTTTTCTCTCATGCTTGTTTACTTGTGTAGAGCGGCTTACCCGGCGTTTCCGGAAAATGTTGGACAACCAAAACTGAACCCAGCGTCCACAGTCTGCATAGTTTCCAGGTATAGTCAGTGATAAAAAGTTCCACGTTTGTATGAAAAACTACTTTCTGATGACCGTGGTTGGGTTTAATTGTTAGCAGTTGAAGTGAAGTTAGACCATTTTATAAAATGGACTAAAGTCTGCAGCGTAGTTACAGGTGTAGGATTAATTTTGTGTCGTAAAAATCGATTATTTAACTCAGAATTGTAATCATATTAATACATTTTGAACTGGACTATCAGTCTACATTCAATCAACCGTAATCCTAATTATTGTATGTTAACTATAAAGGTCTAGTGTTTACGGAGCCCCACAAGGGACATTGGAGAAAAAATGAAGATAAACTTTTGCTAGATCCTGTAAAACTTTTGCGAGATCCCGAGTTACTTTTGCGAGTTACTTTTGCAAGATCTCGCAAAAGTTCGTCTTCATTTCTTTTCTCTCCAATGTCCCTTGTGTATTTGTGGGGCTCGTAAGTGTTATGTCGCAATCAAGGTATAAATAAATAAATAACTAAAAGAAAAGAAGAAGCGCGCCCTCTGTCCATTCTAAGGCTTTGCATATCAAGAAATAATAAATGGCTCATCAGGTCTTAAAATAAAATATAAATACAATGAGATGAGTAACACATGACTTATTACACTGTCATTGTTTATTTTTATTATTTTTTTTAACTAAACCAAGCGGTATGTGAAAAACTGACAACGCCACATGACTCAGTAGTCTCTCACATGGTTGTGGAGGAATTTTGACCCACTGTTTGCAATATTTACAATATTGCTTCAGTTCATTTGAGGTTTGCAGGCTTTCAGCTATGCACAGCTCTTTTAAGGTCCCACCACTGGATTTCCGGACCTTAACTGAGCCATTGCAACATCTTAATTCAGAGCTGTGGGGAGGGCTCTGTCATGCTCTACAAATTATGTCAGTCTTACAACTACCCAACATCACTGCACATAGCAGAGAACAATAAACTGTCAAAACTTAACTGAAATGTTGTGCTGAAAAAGTATACCAGCTACAGCACCCCTGCTTCCCACAGGCTTGCCTTGATGCTTTTCTTCAAAAAGTGCACAGGCCTGTGGCTGCAAAACAAACCCAATTCATAACCCATGCTCCACTGTGCTTGACCGTTTCTGCTCCGTCAGCAGAGGAACATGCACAGAAGGGAGTCACCAAATGGTGCTACCTTCAGTGGAGGGATTCAACCAGTTCTACGTCCATGCTGGGCTTCAGGATAGAGGGCATTATGGTAGGAGTAAAGGCCAGGAAAGGAACTGCACTGTTTATTAAAAGTATCAGTTTATGTCTGATACAGTATCTGTTTCTGTCTCTGTCAGTCAGATGGAGGATGGTAGCATCCAACGGGACTTCAGAAAGATTCAGACTTTAGCTCAGGTCACTGAGGCACTGCTTTACTTCACCAGGAGCCAGCTGGACACTCTGGTCAGTTTTGCTAACATGTAAAACTTTTCCTTTAAAAAACATACCTGAAATCATGTCACAGTAAGCAAAACTATTGTTTGATAACAGAAAACAGAACTAGCAACTTCAAAACTGATAATGAAGGCAATCCTCAATGAGCAAACAAGTGGCAAAAGTGGGGCTAAAGAAACCTCAAGTGGAGCCAGACCTGGTGAGGACTTACATCTGCTGTGACCTGTCAGGTGGTACGGGAAAGTGTAGACAAATGCAAAGTACTTGCAGTGTATACCTAAAGATATTTACCAGACCAAACAACACAGGCATTGCTCCTGACAGATCTTTTTGTCAAGATTTAGAAAGAATAATCTAACACCGACAACTTTCCAAAATAAAAGCAGAAAATGTAAAATCATTTTTGCATTTTCTGCTCGTTCACATGTCTCACTCTTCTCAATTTGTGGAGAAAGTGGACCTGCATTTTCTGGTAGAGCCATGACAAAGGCATC
>VOQK01017064.1:10297-20314 GCA_015052645.1 Benitochromis conjunctus
AAGAGCCACGTCTGTTTAAGAGTCAGCGCCAGCGTGCGCGCTGGTAAGTTTAGCTCTGCCCACGCGGCTGCTTCTTTGTGCGAGGCTTTTAATGTAACTCGGTCAAATTAAAATAGTCTTCTGCATACAATAGGCTATGCTAATACTGTTTCAATCGATGTTTAGATTACTTTTTTAAAGGGCATCTAAGGTTTCACATATTAAGGAGAGATGGGCGACATCTTTTTCCATAGGAATTTTCGCGCGGGGGCTCCGGTATATTATTAGCCAATAAGCCACCAAGTAGGTTACCATTATTTAACATTAGCGGTTTTCCCGGGTCAAAAATTGACTTCAAACAACGAGTATTATAAATTTAACGCTGCTAACTTATAGGACAAATATTTATTTCACAGACATGTGGCTCACATCGTTTACAAACACAGCACATCTAGCTTAGAGTTAAGTTAGCAGTAGCGATTGACTTAGATCTACCGGCACTGTTAGCATGTGATGGAATTTATCATTAGCTAGGAGGCTAATTAAGCTAACATTATTACTATCCATTTTTATTTCCATCCATTCAATCACTTCCGCTTATCCTTTTCAGGGGCGCTGGAGCCTATCCCAGCTGTCTTAGGGCGAGAAGCAGGGTACACACTGGACAGGTCACCAGTCTGTCGCAGGGCTAACACATAGACAGACAACCATTCGCACTCACATTCACACCTATGGGCAATTTAGAGTTACCAATTAACCTAACCCCACAAACTGCATGTTTTTGGACTGTGGGAGGAAGCCGCAGTACCCAGAGGGAACCCACGCAAACACGAGGAGAACATGCAAACTCCACACAGAAATACCCCGGCCTGATGGTGGAATTGAACTCAGGACCTTCTTGCTGTGATACAACGGTGCTAATTACCGTTGTAACTTTAGTTTATTATTATTTTTATTTCCTTCGGGAAAAAGAAGAAAATTGGCTAATTAAAGTCAGTGTTCAGCACCACAGACAGAGCACCAGTGCGCTAAACTATTGTGAACTGTCAATCAAGCCTCACTGCTGCGTCGCTGAAGCCACGCGGTCAGCCGGCGCACTCAGCTGCAAGCATCAGTCGTCAATTAATTCAAAATTCTCAACGTGTCACTACGTGAAAGCCGTCAAATTAGCTCACAAGAACGCTAACCTTGCCGCTGGCGGTGCCACCGGAGACACCGATGAGGAAAGGTTGCCGAACAACCTGGGTGTTCTCGTCGCGGTCCCCTAAATGTGTCTCGCTGTCTCCAGCCATACTTGCAGTGTGCTGCTCCAGCCGCTGAGCCGGAACGTCGTTATGATGAAGCTCCTCCCACAACGCTGCCCTTTATTTTAAACAACTGCAATTTTAATTATATCAATTTTTATTTGCTTGTATCTTTTTTAGAACGTTTCATAGCCATGCAATAGTTCCTGACATTTAATTACGTTCAAGATATGAGAGTATTTTCTTAAAGCCGCTTTAGGTGATCGACAGTGAAACTATCCAATCGTATATTACGCACAGACGCCACTGGCCGGTTAGCGCCGATTGGCTCTCGGCAGCAATTTGACCCGCCCCTTGGTGGATCCTCAGAAAAGTGCCGTAGTAATGTTAACTAAACACGATATTTTCAAGTAAGTTGAGATTGGACTCTTCGGAAACAAATTTAACGTCTTATAGGTATGTTTTCTCATAACTTAAATCCAATAATGAAATAATAAAAGTGACAGTAAAGTGAAAGAGTCGTTAGCATATAACTGTTTGGCGCAGTTGCTTGTAGTCGAGTCAGACTCCTTTTTAGATTTTTCAGTGTTATCGGTAAAGTGACGTTAACCCGCATACTGCATGTTTTACAGTCAACAGCGACACTTGAAGCAACAAGACGAGCTCGAATATGTTCCGGAGACTCGCTGGGCTCCCTCTGCGGCGGCCTGCAGCTGCTCCTCTGGCTGCGGCGGTGAGGTTCATCTCCTCCGGCTCGGTGGAGATCACCGTTCCGCTTAACTTCTGGGCAGGGAAAAGGAGGACAGGCCCTGAGAAATGCAGCATGGACAATGTTTTCGAACCCGCAACCGGTAAAACACACAGCTCGTAAATACATAAAAAAGTACTGACCCCGCCTTATGACCGGACTTTGGCCATTGCTGTGTGAGTATGTCTGTCTGGTAATCTTTAGTAGAGGAAAATGATTTTAACGTTACTTTCTGAATGATCAGTCTTTTTGTTGATATACTTCATATCCATTTAGTCACAGCTATAGATCAGCAGTCCTGTACGGCCAGATTTATCTCCTCTGCACAACTTCATTGGAGCAGAACCAAGACATGAGAGCACATCATCATCAGTTAATGATGCCTGGTAGTCTGCTTGTTACTCTGTAATTACATATTTTTAGTCTAATTATATTCTGAGGCTCTTTGAGGCCCGGTCCTTGTTTTTAATCCATTGCCTTAACTCCATCTGAGCCAGCACAGAACCTGCGTACAGCCCCACCATTTATGCATGATGCTCTTTATCTAATCACGGTTACCATCACTTGAAATTTCCAGCTCTGCAGTGTAAGCGAGCCACAAAATTCACAGCGCAGTTGCCTGTAGCTGCTGTAGGCAGATAATTATTTTTCCTTTACATCAAAGAACGACTGGAATCATAGAGATCACTGTGCCAAGTGGAAACTGTGTGCAACCTGTTGTTTTCATGAATGTCTGCCTACTTGAGCTATTTTGTGTTCCATATTGTAGGCCGTGTCTTGTGCCAGTTGGAGCCTTGTGGTGCTGTGGAGGTCGATCAAGCTGTGAAGGCTGCCAAACTGGCTTTCGGCTATTGGAGCAAAATGTCAGGGATGGAGAGGGCAAGGGTCATGATAGAAGCTGCACATATAATTGAGGTGTTTGTTGTTTATATGTTTGGTTTTTTTTGTTTAGTTTTTTTAGAATGAAAAACAGCTCAACAAAGTTGTCGTTACATCATGCAAAGGGAAGATCTCATGAGTCACGTAGTGCACATACACTGTTTAACATTTAATAAAAACTTACATCTGTCATTTACTACATCCAGCATTGTTTCTCTACAATATATTAAATTGCATTTGCTCTGATTTTCATGCACAGAGCAGCAGAGAGGAGATAGCTGAAATGGAGGTGGTCAATAATGGGAAGTCCATTACAGAGGCCCGACTGGATGTGGACTCTGCCAGACTGTGTATAGAGTACTATGCAGGACTGGCCAGCACTTTAGCAGGTTGGTATATCTTTCGTATATTTTCGCCACATTTATATGGCTTTATAAATGTCAAGTCAGCCTTTGTTTTACCTTGTCAATGCTTCTGTTTTCCTTTATCAAGGCCAGCATGTCCAGTTGCCTGGGGGCTCCTTTGCATACACTCGCAGAGAGCCGCTGGGAGTATGTGTTGGCATCGGTGCTTGGAATTATCCCTTTCAGATCGCTGCCTGGAAGTCTGCTCCAGCCCTGGCCTGCGGTATGAGAGTCTTCCACGACCATCAAAACACCAGTGGCTTTTGTCGGTTTGCTACATTTAAGAAAATGTCTTTAAACTCCTAGAAAATGAATCGGCACATTTTCTTAAGACGTTAGCCTGTGGCGCGAGGAAAGGGCATCTGAAGATAGGATAACTGCACGTTGTAGTAAATGAACAGCAAGACTATATTTTGTAAGGTCACTTGACATAAACTGCTGCACTACTAAAATGTGCAGTACTATCTTTAAAAGTCAGGAATTAATTTGAGCACAAAATAGTCCAGAAGAAAATCACAGCATTTCGCCTTTAGATAGCATTCCACAGAGACTGATACAACCGAATGTGCAGACTTGACGTAGGCTTTAGTGCTTAATCAAAGAATTCAAACAATCCATGTTTTTCTTTTTTAACTTTTCTCCATATTAGGTAACTCCATGGTGTTTAAACCATCACCGGTGACGCCTGTGACAGCAGTCATGCTGGCAGAAATCTATGCCAAAGCTGGAGTTCCAGAGGGGCTCTTCAATGTGATCCAGGGGGGCCAGGAGACTGGCAGCCTCCTGTGTCAACATCCTGATGTTGCTAAGGTGTCTTTTACTGGTAGTGTGCCCACAGGACAGAAAGTAAGTGGTGTTTTATACTTCTCGTAACCAGGACAATCAATAGTAAACAATTGGGATTTGTAAATATCGTGGTAACGATGCCGACATCTTCTTTATATGTCCTAATAACTGGATTTTTTTCCCATGTGCTTTTGTGCCACAGATCATGGAGATGGCTTCTAAGGGGGTCAAACCAGTGACTTTGGAGCTTGGAGGAAAATCTCCACTGCTCATATTTAAGGACAGTGATCTGGAGAACGCTGTGAGGGGAGCTCTCATGGCCAACTTCCTATCTCAAGGCCAGGTAGTGTATCTTTTATGAATATTTACTTTGTACGTTCATTTGATGTTATATTTTAACATCACTTTATGGTTCAGCTTGTGTCTGGTTCACACTGAAGCCTGTTACTTGATAATGCTGGATATCTGCATCACAGGTGTGCAGCAATGGTACGAGGGTCTTTGTTCAGAAGGATATTCTGCCTGAGTTTGTGAAGGAGGTGGTGAAGAGGACCCAAGCGATCGAAATAGGAGACCCTCTTTTAGAGAGCACCAGAATGGGGGCACTGGTCAGCCGACTACATCTGGATAAAGTCCTGTCTTTTGTTGATCGAGCAAAAAAAGAGGTAAGACTTGCTCAAGGATTTCATTTTACTTTGTCAGCTGTACACCTGTAGGATTATGTGCAGCAACTTCAACTTGGATTGCACTGTTACTAGGGCGCTACAGTGTTGTGTGGGGGTGAAACTTATGTCCCATCTGATGCCAACCTCAGAGGCGGATACTACATGACGCCATGCGTATTAGGTAGACCTTCTATAAGATACTCTATTTTCACATTTTGTTACATTGCTGCAAACTATCTCCCCCTACTTAATCTGACTGCAACACCACATGTTTTCTGAAGTCAGTGGGATTGAAATCCTTTAGTTTTACCCCGACATAGGTAACTGCACGGATGACATGACCTGTGTGAAGGAGGAGATCTTTGGTCCAGTCATGTCTGTGCTGCCCTTTGAGACAGAAGACGAGGTGCTGCAGAGGGCTAATGACACCTCATTGGGTCTGGCTGCAGGCGTTTTCACCAGGTTGGTTTGTTATATGTGCAAATTCTCTTTTTTTAAACCATGATGGACTCAAACTACTTTGAAGAATCCACATTTAAAGCTGCAAACCAAACAGTAATTGAAGTAAAATATGACAAATGATAGGTAAGGGTACGAATCCCTACCTGGCAAATTATCGCTGAATCTGTCCCAGTGTATCACATACACATATAACACATGCAAAGCCCCATGCTTCAGCTCTCCAGTATGTTTCATGTAGTTTGGTCTGGTTGTTTTGGCATAACCTTGCTGACAAACATCCAAATGAACACATATGTCGGCCTCTGCTTTTACTTTGGTGTCTGAATTTATTTATTTTAAATTTGCTTTTATGCGTGATGTGTAGGGATGTGAGGCGAGCCCACAGAGTGGTCGAACATCTCAAGGCTGGCTCCTGTTTCATCAACAACTACAACATCACTCCTGTGGAGGTGCCTTTTGGAGGTTTCAAAATGTCAGGTACACTCTCGTTTTCAAGCTGGTCAGAAGCAAATCATTACTTTGATTTTTAATTAATCAGACTAAATAATAAGTTAATTGAATAACTCAGATTAGTTTTATACCTGGACAATGACATCATCTGACAACTACAGTAAGTAAAGTGGACATACATCTGTGACCCTTATGTTCCCCAGGCATAGGGCGAGAGAACGGCCAAGTGACGATCGAGTTTTACTCCCAGCTGAAGACTGTGTTTGTGGAGATGGGCGATGTAGACAGCCTCTTCTAGACCACCCAGCCACAGGAAGCCAGAGCTCTGCGCTGAGACTCAAGCATATGGTCTAGACCAGGAAATCTCCCATCCGTCAGAGAAAAACTATCAACTGTTTGTGTTCCAAATAACAACTAACAGTCTTTGATCAATGTGCTCAAATCATCCACACTTTTTTTTTCTAATTTATAGGCAAATATAACACATTGTAGTCACTAAAACTGCATTCTGAGCCAATTCAATCTAATTCAAGTGCTTAGCTTTGTGATTTAAATCTAAATTTTGACTGATTTTAGCTACTTGAGTGCGAATGAGTTTCATATTGAGTTTTATGCTTGGTTACCTTTTTTGGCCATTTATGTAAACGAGACGATTCTCAATGTATTTTACACATTTGCACAACAATGTTTACAATCAAGCTTTATTTTATGAACTATACACATGAAACTATTTTTGTACATTTTATATGAATGATAAATGTTTTATAGGGTGTCGTGTGAAATAAAACTACAACAGCAAGGTCTGGCTAGAGTGAACTATCAAAGGAACTTGTCTAACACATTTGATAATAACATGAATTGTAAAATAACATCACAGCAAAATGAACAGTTGGTTCACACGTCTTTTATCTTGTTGGCTAGATTCTTCTTTTCTTTCTTGCTAGATTTCTGGCAGCTGCAGTCCTCTAAAATAGACAAAAATGTACACAGTTGGAAAATTAATCATTATTATTAATTAAGCTCAAATATGTTATGATTTCTTAGATTTTGTTACAGTCTAGTACCACTGTACCTTTGCCCTGGGCTGCCTTGGTTTCTTAAACTGTGCAGACTCTATTTAGAGGAAAGTCAGCAGTGTAAGTCTTTTGTTCGGGCCACATTAAGAAAAAAAAAATATTGTTCAATTTAAGTATAAAGTCAAAATGTTAAGATACAGGCTGTCGTTTCAAGTTAAACAACTCCCACGGCTGGTATACCCTATGCCCAAACACGCCTTGTGAAGAGGAGTTGGTAAAAAAAACTTGATCAGCTGTCTAATTGTGTCTTATGATACAGTATACATCCTCTTTAATGCAAGAATATGTATCCATTGGTATCCTTGCGTTTCTAAATTGACGGGTATTTAATTTTGCATAAATCCAGCCAACTCTGAGTTTGTGTGGTTTTTCCTTCTGATCAGATGAGGCTTTCTGCACCATCTCTTCAACGTCCTTATACCCATCACCATACTGTGTTTATGTGCTAAAAGAGAAATAATTTCCTTGCTGTTTAAACCAATTCTGAAGTATGATTTCAATAATTCATCAACCCAAGGCATTTTGCAGAGTGTAGCAGCCGTGGCAGATGTCTGACTTGAAACAACAGCTTTAATCTTCACATTTTGACTTTATTCTCACAATAAATACTTTTTTTCTTAATATAGTCCCTAATACTCCTTTGTAAAGTTCTCATGTGGCTCCTAGGGAAATATGAATCACTCACCGTCTTCAGAAGGTAGATCCTCTCCATCATATATTTTCTTGGGAGGATCCTGCAACCAAATGTTTAAGAATATTATCATAAACTGTCTGTTGCATTTGCAAACAGGATTGAGCCAGCTTTAGTATCTGACAAAAATAAAATGAGACTATTATAAAGATATCATCCAGTCCCCTTTCTGTAGCCTACCTTCTCAATTTCCTTCTCTGGAAAAGCCCCGTGAGAAACCTGCTTTGTCTCCCCCAAATTATTTCCTCTCTGAAGTTTCTCCACGCGACCTTCTTCTGCTGACACAGCTACTTTCAAGGTGTGAAAGGGCGTCTCCATCTCACCAACCCTGAAGTGCACGGCCACACCTTCAAACCACAGACTGTCACACTCCCCCTCCTTGAAGCCAGGTGGCTGGTAGTCAGCAGGGGTGACTTTGAAAGAAGAGCACGGTATGATATTTTTAGTTTTACAATATGAATGTTCTTACACTGAGACATTAAAAGTAACATATCCTACTCTCATCATAGTAGTAGAGCTTCATGGTCAGGTGGACGTTGCTGGGGAGGGCGTCCAGGTTCTGCATAAGCAGAAAGAGCTTCCTGATGAGAAGCACCAATGCCTTCTTGGTGTCATCCATGGTCACTTGCATCTTTATACCATTGTTCCTGTGGTTGCACAGAGTTTATATCACCCTCAGCCAGTCAACTGGGTAGGGCTCAGTCTGTGTGGCATGCATAAACCTATTCCAACCTGAGTATGTCCATCTCTGGTCCCTTTGCACTGTATCTGAATTTGAACTGGTAGGACTCAATTATGCACTGCAAAGTAAGATGATGATTCATATGTTTTTTATCATTTCTGATCAGGCCCACACGCTGTTGTAATTTCAATATTTGGTAATTTAACAGAACTTACATTGGGTTCATCAGGATCAGTGTAGACCTGGATTGTAACAATCTTAAGTTTTAGCCATGTCTATGTAACTGGGAAATTGTCGCTTTCATGTTACATATACACTTACCCCAATGAACACAATCTGGAGCTGTCCAGAGAATAACATACAACAATAACAGAAGTGACAAAAATATTAATGGCACTGCACATTAATTATTACATATTTAAAGCACAAAGGACAGGCTCGACTTACATATTGCTTCTCTAATGCATCGAAGCAGCCCATCATCCTGAACAAAACCAATTAGGACACTTGCAAATATTAATCAGGGTAATAAAACACTCCTTCTGTACATTCTCTTAGCATTAAAGCAGAGATTTTATATTTACCATTTCACAATTTTGGCTGCACCAGGAGTGTTGCAGTTTTCACGCAAGACTTTGATGCACAAATCTGGCAAAACAACAAAAAGAAAACAGCCTTTTATGGTCAGTGATTAAAAGTAGTAACACAGAGATTTGTTGACTGCACATTGATGATTTCAATCTCTGGAAACACCACATCCCAAAAATGCCATTTGAATACAGTGAACTCACTGTTATGTGGGAGTTTGAGATGATTTGAGTTTTGCAGTAGGAGCATACAGAAACTATACTAAAGTAAGCTGTGGCATTTAAATGTTTAGCACACTTTGGGAAATTTAACAGGCCCAAACATTAAGGGAGAATGGATCCATGCTTTTATACTGTTTAAGTTAAATTCTGAACCTGCCACCTTAAATTATAAGACCAGGCAAGGTTTTAAATTGAATAGGTGTACTATACCTTATGAAGTATCCAGTAAGTGTAAATTTTTTCACCTAATACTGATTTTATTAAACTCTTAACAAGTGTCCCATGCAATAGTTTCTCTGAATGTTCACCTTCCAGATATCTGGATCTGTAGGCATCCTCTGGGAAAATCCCCCTGAGATAAGTGATAGAGGACACAGTCACGGCCATCATCCTTTTTACAAACAGCAAAGACTCCTGCTCAGTTTTTAAGTCGTTCGGGAATAACCCCATCCACTTTAAACAACAAAAAAGAAAGGAGAAAACATGGTCACTGTTATAGCCCTTTCAACGTGTGACTGCATGGCCACAGGATGTCGCCATTGACTACCTTAAATATCTTCCAGCACAGGTAGGTTAAACAGAAACTTAGAAATACAAAGACTGAGTAAAAAATGCGGCATCTTTTATGTGGTGAATTCAAACCTCAGCAGTTTCCTCCTTATTCTTCTTCATGCACAGCTTCCCTGCTGCCATTTTTTCCTTCTTTCCTTTGGCCGAAGGTTAGCTAGCTAGTACTACTAATCAATAAACGAGCTAGCAAGGTGAATATTAACAAACAAATATGAATATTAAACTTCGCCAAACTAGTCTTCTTAACAAAGCTCGTATGCGATTTTTTCTTTTCTTGCAGCGTGGTGCAGGAGGCTTACTACCACGGTGAGTTATGAAATAATTAGATGACCAGGCAGTTGTGTGTCTGTGTGTGAGAGGGGGGGGTTTAAATCATTTTTTCCCGCCCAAAACATAGCGCACCCGCCATTGGTCCAGTTTTTCTTTTTTTTTGTTGTTGTTGATATTTTTATTTTTATTACATTTTCAATAACACCGGTGCAACATAAAGAAACCAACAAACAAGCACACACACACACACACACACACACACACACACACACACACACACACACACACACACACAAAACGGA
>VOQK01017071.1:17372-40679 GCA_015052645.1 Benitochromis conjunctus
AATAAAAGATTTGTTCTATAAAAAATAAAATCAAAATTTTAACCAGAAAAACATTTCATCTTCACAGAAGGAACGCAACGTTTTTTTGTTGTTGCTGGCATTAAAAAAGTGAAGATCGTCTTAAGATTTAAAGTTATGAGCCAGCACAGCACGCTCATTAAAATCAAACCTGAAGGGAAGATGAAAAAGACAAAACAGTGGTCGGTAGTGTGACGACTTTAAATATTTTATTAACATTTTTGGCATATTTATCTGATTGCTTTGAGAGACAACAAACAATACAAAAAGAAAGTAAATTCAATATGAAAAAAGAACATATATAAGAAGGGATGTGAGGGCAGGATAGGTCTGTTGCAACAGCTCCTGTTAGGCATGGTCACCAAAATGGTTTACAGTACAAGCTGATGTGACAGTATGCTAAACATTATGTCAGCACACAAATAGCAGCAATGGAGCTTAATTAATCATTTAAAAAAATAATTGCTGTCCAAAAAAACCCCCCAAACATCTGGGATGTTTCTGCCTAAAAACATCTACACAAATCACTTCCAACACCCTCATGGAGGCACTTGTTTGATGTCTGAAGGTGATCAATATTCCACTGTAAGGTGTACTGACTTCACTGATTGATGGTGCAACTGCAGCTGATAAAAAACCTCATTAATTTACAGGACTGGAGATAAAATTAAAACACTTTAATGGTGGCGTTATCAGCAAATAAAGACCCACTGCCATATTTTTATGAACATCTCACAACCTGCAACACAGATGCACCGTAAGAGAAGCATTATATCGGCTGCTCTGTGAAGCAGTGCCATCGTCTTCTGCTGCAACTTTACCATCGGCACAGGAAATGTGGAGGTTTAACAAAAGAAATTTGTAATAGATTAGGGTGGAAAATAATGTGACGTAAGAAAAAAAAAGGATAAAACATGAAAATGTTTGGCTGAATTCAAAATACAGCAAAGTCCCAAAATGACCTCACTGCAGAAAAAAAAAAAGACAACATATCATATTCAAATTAGATTTTCAAATATACCTGAGAGCAGCAAGTAATATTACAGTATGGCTTCTTTTTACACATTCAGATCTGTAGGCCAACAGTCCAACTAGTGAGAAATTCACTTTATGCAAATATAAGGCCGTAATTCTTGAACCTGACGGAGTTTGATAGCTGAGAATTGCTCTTCAGAATTTTCCTTTGGAGACATTTGATATGCATTTCTAAAACACTTAATTATGATCCACAGAAAACACACTCAATATGAGGATTGCATAATCCCCCTCCAATTTCTTTCACTGATATAAACATCTGTGATTTTCTTGGTTGGTTGATGGAAAAAAGTAAAGAACATGTATGCAGTTACACTTTGACACCAAGCACCCAAGCATTCAAGGGAAGTGTATAAACAGGACTGCAAACCTCATACTGTCACCTAAATCTATTTGAGGTTCTTTCTCCCACATGGTTTCGATTTTAATCATACTGGATTTTTAAAAAGGTAAACAGCACAGAGTGTTAAAGAACATTTCTGCTTATTTAAACAGCTTCCACCAATACAGCAATTAAAGGCCAATAAACGGTTTTGATGTAATTTCAACAAATTGCTATTAAACTTAATTATCTCGTAACTGTCAAAGCAAGTGGCTTGAACTGTTTCAAGCTGTAATGACTCCATGTCAGAACAAGCACACATACCCACAAGGAATGGAGCAGCTAGTTTTTCCTGTAAACTCACTGTTCATTTAGTGCACAGCTGTTTCTTTGGAAGACTTTCTGAGGATTTCTTTTTCTAAACTACGACTCTCACCACTGAGTGTCAGTAATTCACTGTAAGTGGGAAGAAGCAGCAGAGCTGTGAGGATAAGCTCAGGGTGGCTGCAGGCTGTGGGAGTGACATTTACTGACATGCATTATTGCTGATAACTAACAGGGTCTATTTGTTAGCTCGTGCTCTATCTGGACTTTTACATTCATTATTCTGTTGAGGCTCTTTTTTTGACATTTTATGCCCTTTTAAACTTTAAGATGTTTATGGATATTGCTACAGCATTACTCCATATTCCTAAAAAAATCTCAGATTAGTTTAACAATTTCTTACAATATAAATTGTTTTTTTTAAAAAGCTATTTTTTAGGCACATATGTAATATTAACTCATAATTCTTAGAAAAGGTTTTGCCAGCATATTAACTTATTCTTACAGCATGAGGGAGCCACACTCAGCTTCTACACTGGAATGACTTTTCAGAGGACATTCTGGAGTTTGTTGATTTTTACCGTCAGATCTCCAAAATGCACAAAAGCTCATTCCCTTGTCTTTGCTCTGATCTCACCATTCAGCTCTCATTGCCTCCACCCTCCTCATCCACTGAGGGGGTGCAGGTCCACTCTGACCTTCTCCCCAGTGCTCATCATACCAATGGTAGGATAGAAGCCTCCAACAGGTAAGGCCACTTCCCTCCGGCCCACCACTTTTCCATTTCGGGTGAAGAACACCTGAACAAACAAAGAAAATATATTAAGACTATCTGCTGGGAAGATGGCATATACAGTACTGTGCAAATGTTTTGAGCCACCCCTCATTTCTTTATATTTTGCTACCATATGAGCCAGACTTTATTGCCATTTCTCAAAGTGCTCTCCAGGCTTTCCAGAGTCTTTCAAAGTTTTTCTGCTTTTTTGACTCTTATTCACTCTAGTCCTTGCACCTCACCATTTTTAGAGGAATTCAAGCAATAAAAAAGTGCACCTAACTCAAGGGATGAACCAGGGTTGTGCCTACACATAACAGACAGCTTTGAAAATAAATAGTTTTAAATGGTATCTTTATGTACAAGCAAACTGTCAAAAACACATCTTTTGCTCCCATTTTAGTTTAGATAACACAGTCTAACAGACATAAAATTGTATTTTTGCACCTACAGTGTTGTTCCCAAAGTGCCATTAGCTGAAACCTTGGCATATGCACTATATGCAGTGTTTCCTTAAACAAATTGAGGAGATTGTGGAGGTTTAATATCTACAGCAGATGGCCAGTGTCTGAAAGTCAAATCCTTAAGAAATAGGAAAAAAAAAATCGAGTAAAGACCTGACACAGGACCTGTGAGATGCAGCTGACCCTTCAACTGATCCATCCTACTGTTCACTGAAACCTCAACAGAAATGCTCTCAGTGGAAGGATGGCAGTCAAGAAGTCATTCTTAAGGAAGGGAAAAGGCTGAGGTATGCCAAATTACACAAGAACTGGACTGAAAATCAGTGGCAACAGGTCCAAAGGAGTGATGAATCCAGATCATTTTTCAGCATGATAATGATCCCAAACACACTGCCAATGCAGTAAAAGCATGTAAGGATAGTAAATACACACAGTAGAACACTATCAGTCACCCGACAGCCTGGACCTCAACATTACTGAAGCAGTGTGGGATCATCAAAAGGCAGCCAAGAGCCAAAGAGGAGCTTTGAATGTCCGAATGATAAGAAAGCTGTCTAAGAGTGCAGTGCAGGAAGACTAAAAGGAGGTCATAGCAAATATTGACTTTCAAACTCATCAAAATTGTTTTTCCCCTATAAACTGTAAATTCACGTATGGCTTTATTGTTTTAATAACCTGCTGCACCTGTTTCCCATTTTCTATCAAAATATAAAGAAATTATTCAAATTTCCACACTGTGAAAGGATCTCACCATGACCTTCCTCCCCTCTAAATCTTCTCCCTCATCCTCATCCTCATCTTCATTGTTTGCATACAAATCATTGTGAACCTCAAAGGGCTTAGCAACCCCATCGAAGTCCCAGTCGTCGATGTCATCTGAAAGAACCCAGTAACAAAGACAGTTAGAGGGCTGCACGTGTGAAGGCACTTTGAAAAACGTGCAAACAATATAAACACGTTCACCTCCGCCATCAACGCTGAAGTCACGCGGAAACATGATGCCGCAGCCCATAATGTCCCCTTCAAGGCAGCGTGGCCCAAACGGGTCCCCGACCCCACTGCCGTGGAACAACTTCCCATCATCTATGAAGAACAACAACGGATCTGATTACAACTTTAACAAGACTGTTACATAATAAAGAAATAAATGCCGATATCGAGATATAAAACAACATCTCTCATCTGCCAACATGTCACACTGAACAGTGTAAAGAAATATCCATCATTCATTTTCCAAAGAAGTGATTCTGGACAAACACAAGGCCACTCCAGCAAGCAATTTAGAGTTTCCATTTTACCTGATCTGCATGATTTAGACTGTGGGAGGAAATCAGAGCAACCAGAGAAAACAGACATAGACATGAGAGAGACTATGCACTGATTACACTGAAACAATATCACTCTGAAGTTTACATCTGTTCCCAAGTGCTGGGAGTAAAATAGAGCTACTCAGAAATCAATCGGAAACATTACATTAATACAACTTAAAGCAATAATCATCAATAATAAACCATTCAGCCCTTTCTAGGATCACCAGAAACATTTGTTTGGTGCCATTTTCGGTGTGACTGACGGTAACACAGTGATTGTATCCACGACAAAAACGTGTACATAGTACCATTGCGACGATGGGACTTAAACGTGAGTTTGATTGGAGTGCAAATGTTTACAGACAGACAGTGACACCTAATCATCCACAATCAGGATCAGACTGAGCACTCTCACCTGCATGATAAGCTATGGACCCTCTGCTCCAACCCGGATGTCTGTTTTTTGGGTAGTCCTGAAAATCAAAAAAGAAATTAGCTGCTGAGGATGATGGAATAAATTACTGCTAGGCTGCTTGTTTTATTTTATACATTTATTTCTCTAAGATGGGGTGCTTATCATGATTTTTAAAAAGTTAAGTAGACATCCTAAAAGGTGTTTGAGTGTTGAAAGTGTGAGTGTGAGAAATCTTCTATTATTTACAATTATTTAATGCTGTGAGGGATTTTTTTTTACCTGAAATAAAACCAGACTAGGTAAATGTTTAGCCTAAATTTTGGCGTATCCATACAAAGCCATGTATGCAGAGCACTGGAGTGATTGTGTGAACAGTGACAGGTAGAGAAATTGCAAGTTGCAGTGAAGAAGATAAGACTGGAACAATACCACAGGCAAGTAAATAGCAGACAGTGACTCGTTCAAAAAGAAAAAAAAAAGGAATGCACTATAAACAAGTGTTCCTTTATCCAACATAAGCTACGATTGAGCAACTAGTAACTTAAGCATTTGTTACCTTGAGATAGAGAGAGAGAGGGAGAGAAAGAGAGACCCTTGTTTTGATTTTTGCAGCAAGGGGTAATACTTCCCATCAGCAGACTGATGCATCTCGCAGGAGATGACGGGGGATGGAACTTAACCTCAGGAATGACCATTTGATGGATTTATAATGCTCCACTAAAACCGCAGACACACTGAGAAAAACAATTCCTGGAAAACAATCAGCACAATGACAGAGCTCTATTCTCCACGACGTCTGACCCGAGGGCACGGCGTGCCCACACACAGTAACTAACAGCAGAGGAGTGAGGGGGAGCTTAATGTCAAGGGTGTCTGCAACAGCAATCCATTACCTCCCAAGCTGAGAGTACTATCCCAGCTGGCAAAGCAGTGGTGCGGTTATGAAGAGTGACGCGCAATTAATTAGCGTCCAATAACTAAGAACAGCGAGCATGAATGAGCTGGCGGAGAAGAACAACATCTGAGCCAAACTTCATTTCATATCACTCATTCAAACGATGCAATCGCTGCAGCCTGAGCAATTATTACAATGTTTTATTTGTATTAAACAGGATGTGCACAGAGTTCACATGAAGCCAGAGGCAGTTTGTTTTATCTCTGATGTGTAAATATTTAACAGATCCAATTTCAAAACACAGGACATCATTTCCCACTTATTTAGGATTTATTCCACATAAATGATCCAAATTAATGAGGTACAGATAGATAGATAGATAGATAGATAGATAGATAGATAGATAGATAGATAGATAGATAGATAGATAGATAGATAGATAGATAGATGAACCTGTGCATTAATTTTTTGCTAGTCTGACTGGAAATATAGACGAAGAAGGCCTAACTTTCCTATTCAGGAGGGCAGTCAGTAAACATGTTAGCATGCATATGGAACAACCTTCTATGGAAAACCAGATGTAGCGGTAAAATGAGACAATATTTATTCTGTTGTTAGCTTTTCCTCTTTCGGTCATCCATCACTTAGACTGGAAACAGTGAGAGCAGTGGGGCAAATGAGGGAGAGCGATGACGAGGTGTTAGAGGGGCAAAGAGAAGTTTTCTTTACTGACAGATAACCACGGTGTGTGTATAGTAAATTACCCCTTGTATCAGTGTCAGTGACATGTGATCATTATCGTGAAGGCTGTAACGAGGAGCCTCTTACCCTGCGTGCCAGCCCCAGTGCAATATAACACTTCTCTCCAGCATCTGTGATCTCCAGCTCATAGTAGTGGAAGCGTGTGTTTAAAGGCCGACGGGCTTGAGCCAAGCCCACATCCACGATGCTCTTCCCTTTCCCTACGTACTCCAGCAGCTGCAGACATGACCCATACATACATGTTAAACATGTACAGCTAGTAGGAGAAGTCATATAATATAACATGCAAACACTACTTTCACTTTATAAACAGTATAAAGAGTGTAAAGATAAATAAGATTAGGTAGCAAGGTACTTTATACCTTTAAATATGAAAAATGTGAGTGCGTATAGGTAATTTTAAGGGATAAAATAAACATGAAGTTGTATTTCACTCTTGTACATAAAGCCCCAAGCACCTAAACAGAACTTCTGTCAATTCAATACACTCAGGATTTCCTGCTACAGCTGACTACAGGCGAGTTACATTATTAAACTTCTCTAGTGCTGCAGTTAGATTATGTTTTAATGCATATGGCATTATCTCAGAATCGAGTAACTAAAGTCCTGCCAGATTTCCAATGTAACTTCTGTTCTGCTGTTCTCAGAAACACAGTGAGGTCCATATGTTTTTGAACAAAAACACAATTTTGGTTATTTGGATCAAGATCTGATTTAAGTGTAGACATTCTGATTTGATCCAACAAAAGTGTTGCTTTTACTGTTTGGGAAACAGCCATTTTTATACCCTACTGAGTCCCTACTGTAATTTAGCACATCAATGCAACATAATTATGAATATGAGGATTTTTCAATACTCGGATTAAACTCCTCTGCAGTCTTGGACTACCAGAAGTGTTGAACCCATAGACCAAATTCCGTTTTCTCTCTTGAAATGCTCTGCCAGGCCTGAACTGCAGCCACCTCCAGTTGCTCCTTGTTGTTCGTTTGCAATCGGTGTTGCAGCAATAGTCATGTGCACTTCAGAATATATCCTTTTACTTCTATCAGCAGTCACATCATCAATAAATAGTAGTGGTTCCATGTATGCCATGCCATAACATTGCCTCTACATGTTGACATGACAGATAAGACCGATATCCTCTGGATCATGAGTAGTTTCTCTCCTTCTTCATACATCTTTGTTTTGTTCCCATAATTCTGGTACAAGTTCATTTTGGTTTCATCTGTGTAAAGATTTTTTTTCCAGATCTGTGCAGCCTCTTTTAGACGTTTCCTGGCAAAGTCTAATCTGGCCTTCTTGTTTTCTGAGTAACCTCGCTGTCTCCTGATTGTAGACTTGCGTCCTCGAAAGTGTTCTTCACTTGGTTAGATGTTGTTGTTGTTTTTCTTAAACATAGATATAATTCTGTCATCATGTACTTTAGTTGTCTTTGGTGGCCTTTCAGGCTTTCTGGTGTTGCTGAGCTGGTCATTCCTTCTTTTTAAGAATGTACTGTTGATTTTGGCCTCTCCTGAAGTTTTTTTCTCCCATTTCTTTGCCATTTATTTTGGATTTTCAACCCAACAATGGTCTCCCTCACTTATACTGCCATCTCCCTGGACCTTGTATTGAGAATTTCAGAGAACGGATACAAAATGCAAATTCATCTGCGTTATTTGTTTCGAATATCAAGTGAATAGGTCATAAAACGGTTTATCAGTCCAATTACTTTTGGGCTAACCCCCTTGAATTAAACCTGAAAATCCGTACTTCACCACATCTTGGTTATTTTGTTTAAAAACAGTTGTTTGTTACCAAGACCAAAATTACAAAATAAAAATAAAAATATATGTGACTGTCCAAAAACATGGACCTACCTTTACATGAAGCACTACTTTCAGAATTTATTGCAAAAAGCTTCAGAAGCCTACAGAGATTACTGAGACTTTCCTAAAGACATTTTCCAATAGTTAAACAGTGTTGCTTTAGTCAAGTGGGTGGTCAGTCAAATTGTATGTGTCACTCTGACAGCTTAAAAGACAAAACTGGAGAAAGAAAGTTTATCCAAATGATTATAACCACTACATTATATTGGACTGCTAGTGCAAGCATGTCTGATTCTGCACCAGCTTGATTACAGCCTCTGTTTCAGGTTGCTATAAACATTCGCTAAAGAGAGAGCATGTTTCCATCTAACATTATTGCAAGAAGAAACCAGTGTTACAGTCAAGCTAGAGTTCATATCCATATCTAAGACCTTTGACCTTTTGGATATGAAACAGTACCACTTATTTTATCTTGGAAATTTTGCTGTAATTACTGGGGCCAACTGAACATCTGTACCAAACTTCATGAAATTCCCAAAGGGTATTCAGAGCTGGCTGATGGGCGAGCTGAAAACTTAACGCTTCGGTTGTCACTGGCAAAAACCAGGCTGCAATACTGTGCGTATCTTTCTTTCTTTGACAGAAATTAATTTGTCATCTATGCATTTAACTGTCTGGGTATGAAACAGGGGCTGCCCTGCTTCGTACATGCAGCCAAGAAACTCAGCCATACTAATTTAAATCTCTCTCTACAGGACCCATTAAAATGTCATCAGAGCAGATGAGGACATGTGCACATAATATGACCATTTGAAGATACTTTGATCAGTTAAAAAAAGCCAGAAGTGCTCTGCCTAAAATTTCATTTAAAATAAAACAGTTAACCAGTTAACTCCTCGTTTTGTCATAACAAATAAGCTGGATTCAACTTTATCATGATGCCATTTTGCATTCTTAAATCTTTAATTATTTGTTAAATCAGTATTTACTCCTGGTTCATTTCTGAAGAAGTTGAATATTCTTTTTCTTTAAGTAGAAAACAGTTGCTCTGATGTGGTAACTTTGGCTGACCTCACAGCTATCATTTGGATTACAGCTGCTAGTTAATCATTCAGTAATCTATAAATACCTGTGCCAGGTTCAGCTCATGACAATATTGAACTTGATTATATAATATTGTTGTGAAAAACTGCAAATGAGATTCAAGTAGATAAAGAAACCCAAACATCTGAGGAATTAGCTCTCATTAAATGCAATCTTAAAAGTCCTGCGGTGTTCTTACTGATACCACTGGCAATGATCCACTGTTGCTGTTGTCAGTAGCAACAAAATAAAGTGAGTAACAGCATGATACTAACGTGACACATAATACCAAAAACTCCAAACCTACTGCAGTAAAGCAAAAGCAAGACCCAGCAGCAGACAGACATGTGCCACAGCGGATGTCTGCCTACTCACTGCCTATCTTCATATGGAGAGTCACATAGAACGGCTTTAATTTAAGTTAAAGGTTGATCATCTCAGTCTTTTATAGTTAGTCTCACTAATGCATGCCCATGCTAACCCATTTAACCCTTTCATGCATGAATTATGACAACCTCAATCAGGATTTTTTCTTAAGTATTTTTATTCATCTTTAAACATGAAAAAAAGATTTCTGAACTTCATTTTTTTAAACATGTACTTTTCAAAGAGTTTTTTAAATGTCCACTTAAGTG
Organism: Benitochromis conjunctus; assembly: GCA_015052645.1. NCBI lineage: Eukaryota > Metazoa > Chordata > Actinopteri > Cichliformes > Cichlidae > Benitochromis > Benitochromis conjunctus. The sequence continues at coordinate 27,220 of VOQK01017071.1, forward strand.
GACAACATAGGTATTGACTTATACATTTGGTATGGAGTGACACATCAATGTCCAGTGTAGTGGTTTATGTGCAAGTATACCATCAACACTGACACAAATACAAGAAACCAGCCTTTGAATAGCTATCCACTGTAGTGACCACCATGCGTGAAAGGGTTAAATGGTTGCTAAGCAACATGACGACATCAGAAGATATTATGCATATTTTGATTTTTTGGCTAAAATTAGAAATTACTGTGACTAAATAAAAATGACATGATGCTCTTAGAAGGTGTTGTAAATGCATAAATGTTACAAATGGGTCACTTTATCACACTGACAGGTGGTTGCTAGGCTCTTTGATAACATGTGATATAGATAAGAACCTTTAGGGACCTAAGCTGTGCCTGTGTGCCAATTCTGATTGCTCAACTACTAATTGTGTAGGAGAAGTTTGCAAACAAGCTGCGATTTTGTGTACTATAGTCACACTCTTGGTAGCTAAATAATATTGCTATAGAGCTAGGATGCAAAATCAAAAAGATTAATCTTTGAAAAACTGTGTCTGAAATTGAAAATCCTCAAGAGACTTAGCCTTTTGCCAAAAGGACCATAAAAAAGTTTTTTTTTCTTAATGACCTGTCTGGTCAAATTAATAAAAAAGAACTTTTAAGTTAAAACAAGTTGTGCGTTTGCCATCCTAGTGCTATCCCTAACTCGTGTTCCTGCAGGTCAGACTGGCTGTTCATGCTGCAGCTTGCAGGCCCTGCACTCACACAGGAGAGGGCCATGTTTTTAGAAATAATGGATAAACAAATGTGCGGGTGGCATGGAGGTTACTCTAAGAGTGCAGTTTTTGTGTGTATCAACTGCTGAGTCAGACAAAAACATTGCAGCCAAGCAGTCAAAGGGGCGGGGTGGGGACCCAAAAGTAGAAAGCCAGAGTTGTCATTGAACACCTCAGAGAAAATGTTGCTTATTTTTCTACTGCTTTGTATCACTTTAGTACTTCTTGTCTTTACAATATTGAAAATTGCAGTCACAATTTCTGTCACAATTTTAACGATTTGGTTGTAATGTGGGCGGCGATGCACCAATTCCATCAATGATATTATGCATGTGAGCACATTTCTTATGTTAACTATTGAATTCAAAGCCCCCTTTTAAAGGAATATACAAACACTGAATAAAAGGTTTATAACACAGTATAGTTTAGCTGTAACCAGCTACATGGGCATTAAAACTGTTCATAAATATATAGTATTTGTCACCAGTTGCTACAGCTTCTTGAAGGTTAAGTTTTTGAAGCCAATATTTAACCACAAAGTGAAAGTCTTAAGATTTAGAATCTGTTTTGTGAAAGTGTCCTGGGATAGGATAGCCAGCATTAACTTGTTTTGTTTTGACAGAAGAAACCAGAGATCCCAGAGAAAACCAGCACAAGCCCAGGGCGACTATTTAAAAAGGGCTCAACAGTGGTAACCACTGAGCCATCATAATATAACAATTACTGTACTGCTACAGTTACCTATTATTCCTGTTTGCCTCTAATTATAATACTTAATACTTAAATAAAGGCTTACACCACATAACATTGCGTTGTATTTTTCAATTGATTCTCTTATTTTAAATCACTTTAAGAAGACTCAGATGGTGTCTGAACATGCTGGAGGGGTTAGTTAGGGTTAGAGTCATGATTCTTCTCCTGATTTAGCGATAACATGATGGACAGTTTAAAAAGATTACCACATTCAGTTCAGCAGAACCAGACAACACTGTATGTTTGATCTACACTTTCTGACAGTCTGCTACAAGATTTTAGTGCATTATGCCATTAGCTGCCAACATAGCTCCAAGCTGCTATCCTCAAGAGACATATGAAGCTCTGTTCATTTTCTATTCCACTCCACCTAATATTTTTTATTGTCTACGCTACTTTGTTGCTCAGTGAAGTGACTCGCATTAGGCAATTTATCATCACGTCCTCAAGGCCAAGCTGTTCCAAAGGACTTACCGTGCCAGTGACCTTGACATCATGAAGACGAGCCCAGTCCTCTTCATGACTGTCAACTATCATCTGTCCATCATCCTCCTCCATTCCCCATTCAGCATTCAGGTCCAGCAGCACTTCTTCACCTAAAGAGTGCATCCCTACTGCAGGGTAGAGACCATCAGGAGACGCTGGGCTCTCCACACTGCCGACCTGAGCACACGTTCAGACAGTTTTTAAGAGATTAGCAGCGAGAATATATGAAATATGAATACAACAAAATTTAAAAATCTGTGTAAAGTGATACAGTGGCACTTATGGGGTGTGCTACTTACTTCGTGACCATTCTTGGTGAAAAACACAGTTAACTGTCCATCTTCACCATCTAGTGATATTCCACAACCGATTCTGTCACCTCTGCAGCATTTTGGACCAAACTGCTGTCCTACAGTGTTGCCATTATACAGCCTGCAGAAAGACAAGAAGGAGAGGCCATTTACCTCCCTATAGTCATTGTTTCTATCTTTACCAAAAGAAAAAAATCAGAAGAAAAAGCCTTAAGTCATTGATCTAAGGCACTGCATTATGTGCAACTGTAAAAGTAAGAAATCATGTCATAATCTAGGTCTCTCTTTCTCTTTCCAATCATTTAGTGTCAAAGCTCTAACAAAAACACAGGATATAAACTAAAAACTAATGATCCAAAAAAATTAAAACATGCTTGTGTACTGCTGATGGCTTTCAGCTCCAGGTCAGCGTGCCCTGTGTAAGTATTCATCACTTTACACTTCATTCTTTTGAAGGGAACATACAGGAAATCTTCACAAAGTAGATAACCACACCTGCACAATAAATCCTGATGTGCAGATCGACTAGTCTTCATCCGATTGCTGAAAGCATTTTATTCTCACACTCACAAGAGCCAAACACTAAATATGCAAGTGTGCTCTTTCAGGCTGTTCCCAAAAGTATTCAAACGAAAGTGCTGCGTTTTTGGTTCCTCAATCATGACTGACACATGAGGACACATTGCCAAAAGTGCTTTAATGTGAAGCATATCCATATCATGACTGTATCTGTAAAGAAAATAATTGTCACATACTTGCCATCATCAGCATGGAAAGCCACAGAATTTGGTAGCCAGCCTGGTTGATGATCCAGTTTGTAGAACTGAGGCACCAAACCAACAGCAATCATTCCCCTCACTCCTGTTTCGATTATAGTCACCTGAAAAGACCAAAAGTACTTTTACCACCTATTGAAATCACTTTTTAATGGCATTAAGAAGAAAGTGTGCAGCCCTTCTGGCTGCTCCTCAATCCAAAAGCTTTGAAACAACCTGCAACAGAATCAGTGACTTTTGTAAAACAGCTTGTGGCAACACACTGATCTTGTCTTTTTTTAAATTAAGAATTGTTATCATTATTTCTCTCGTACTATATTTCATATGAACTTGTTGAGCTTTGCATTTTTGTGTACTATTCTTTTATCTTTAAACTTTATTTTAAATGTGACTTAAAATTTAAAGATGCTTTTATAAAAAAAAAGAGACAGTGTTTAGAAGAACTGCAGTATGAGACCAAGCAATGAGGTAAAAGGATGCATATGTGTATCTTGTCTTATGGCAGCAGTTGCAGGACAAGGGCAATTTAATCACCGTGAAAACACGCATATTACTTGTATGTTCACGAATAACCAGGATTAAAGCTAATTCTACCATAGTGTATTATAATGCCGATGACTACAAGGGATGTTAATGACTAGCATGTTTAGCATGTTAATATATATAACATATTGTATAATGCACGTATAATATTACATTTAGAACCAATATGAACCTGGTTCTAATGGAACGTTTGTACTTCTACACCAACATAAACATCTTTAGTTTACGAGTACTTATTTAGCCATAAACTAAAGAACATCACTAAAACAAATGATGCTGATGGATATTTGATCATGAATATCCAGTGGTTGTTAAGACATTTTACTCAAAGTGGTTTCACCTACTAGTTAAGAGTTATTAAGTATTTTATCACAGCACACAAAATGGCCTGAAAAACTAACTACTAGGGTCCTGCAGGTTAGTTTGCCAGACGGGTTCTACTGCAGATTTTTTACGTGCCGTTACACATTTTATTTTGAACTTGCACTGCTCGTCTTTTCACTTCACAACGTTTTCAAATCAACTTGATGCCAGATCTTTGTACAACCCCACACGATGGTTCAAAGTGAATGCTCTTAAGTAACGAGCTGGGCTGCACCACTGTTATCATAACTAAATGGTGACCATATGACATCATCCCTGGAGAACCTTTAAAGGACACAATGCAACTGAAAACTGCTGGCAAATCCAGGGCAAAGAGAAGAGGAAACTTTTTAACTTCTTTCCCATGACTTCAGGACTCGTCTCCTGAGAGTAAGAAGCAATATTTCTTTCTTTTTTTGTTCTACTGGAAAACATGTGGGTGAGCCCTTAAATCTACAATCAAGCCAACAATTAGCATCCACTTAATCATTTATTAGCTGAAAAGCCCATTTGCGCAAATTGTATTCTTCCTCCTCCAAGGTAACTCCCATACAGTGAGTCACTAGGGTGAAGCACATGAAAGTATCAGTCTTGAGGGCTGGTTAGTTTTTCACTCTACGTCAGAGCAAGCAGGATGTGTATGTGTTGGCAAGTTTGAACATGGCATATTCTGATACATTCACTGTCCTGGGATTTTTATGTTGCACAGTATGTAGATTACCAGAAAATGTAAAATAAATACAGGGTGCATGACTTAAAATGAGCTGTGACTATTTGAACTATGAACAGATTTGTCAGGGATTAAGTGACTGAATCATCAGACTCAACAGCTTAAAAGTTACCACCGAAACTTAAACACAGAGTATCTGTTTTTCTTTTTTTTAAACTACAAAACAAATGTAATGGAGACCCAGCTGGGTGCTTTTGCTGGTGCTGATTAAAGAAGTTTTAAAGTAAACGGTTAGAATCAGAATCTATTGAGGCTGACAGTAAAACCTGGCAGTCCTAAGTACATTTTCAAAAGACTGTTTTTAAAAACTTGCAGGTTGGAAACATACCCTTAACCCTATAATGCCCTTTGTATCATATTTGATACAAGAGTTTCTGAGACCTCTATCTCATCAACATGATCAATATTTGCCATAATTTCAAAATGTTATGGACAAAATTCTTTTTTTGTTTGTCTAAAATGAACATTGTTGTTAACAAAAAGTTGCAAAAAACACCCAATGTATCAAAAGCGATACAAAAAATATATAATAATATCATACACAACATGATATAGCAAATTTTTTGTGAATTTTGTTATAAAGGTTAATAAACAACTCAGTTCCAAATAATCTGAATTTTCTGGCTATGTTTTGATTGGTTGGGTCTTACAGGGATAAAAAAACTTCCTACTGAATATGGCAAATACTTGCCTACTTAGTTAGCTAACGATATATGCCCTCCTTAGCTGACAAAATTGGCAATCGTTGGCTAGAAATGTGAAGTTCCATTTTGCAAGTATTTTTTCTTGAATACTCAAAATAATTTTAAAAAATTCCCCAATTTTTTAATTAAATGAAGCAACACTAGCTACTTACAACACCTATAGATAAAGTGAGTTTTCTTCTTTGTAGCATGAATTATGATGACGATTAAATGTGATTGCTATCATGTACCGAAGCTTCAAGAATAAATATTTTGAATCATGGGATCTTTCAAGTTCCTCCCATAATGCAAAAAAATGTATGTTCAAAAGAAAAAACTAACCCCCAAAAGAAACCTGGTAAACTGAATGAGCTGTGGCTGAAAATCAGAGCTACTGCAAATATGTACAGCGTGGTTTCACAAACATGCAGGTATGACTTGAGAATTTGGCTTCAACAGCACAGAATATAAAACAAAACAAAACAAAAGAAAAACCTGCCAAGTGTTTCCACAAATCACCACTGCAAGCTGAAACATCTTTGTTTCTCAAAGGCATCATTTTTCCACGAAGTTTCATAATTCATCTGTCATCATGACTCAAACAAAGGGGACCTGCCAAGTCTTCTTGTGTCACACAAAATAAAGAGGCAGCGCCAATACTGAACTTCATATTACACAGTTTCTAATTTAAATGCACAAGAAATGAAAGTTTATATTTTTCAGCCACACTGACTGTGGATATTTGATCCTTTGGCAACCACCAAAATGAATCATCCTTCCATTCATCTATCGATCTTCTGTTGATTTCCTGGTTCAGGTCGTGGGGGCAGCAGTATAAGCAGAGAAGCCCAGATACCCCTTTCCCCAGCTACGTCTTCCAGCTCATCTGGATGGGGACACCTAGGTGTTCCCAAGCCCAGCAAAGAGATATAATCTCTCCAGCGAGTCCTCAGTCTGCGCTTGGGGCTCCTTCCAGTAGGACATGCTCGAAACACCTCACCTAGGAGACCTCCTATGAAGATGCCTGAACCGCCAACGACCAAGCTCCTCACGCTGTTTCTATAGTGAGAGTCCAGCCACCCTTAAAGGAAACTCATTCCTGCTGCGTGTACCCATAACCTCACTCTTTCAGTCACTACCCAGAGCTCATGACAATAGGTGATGGTAGGAACCTGTTGATTACCTAACCCTAACCGAAGGCTAAAACACAGCCTCACTTTTACACTCAGCTCTGTCTTCACCAGAGAACGAGGGTCAAGAGAACAAATTAATCAACTGGTCTAAAAGTTGATAATCAATTTTTTCTCAAACCTGACGATTCTGTCTCTTAGTTTTTTGTTTTTTTCATGTGTCACTCATGAACTCATAATGTTTTATAAGAATTGTTTAAAAAATGACTCGTTGTTGTAACTCTGCATCACTGTGCTTTGAACTTTTAGTGTCATCTTGTAGCATTAACACTTGGGAGAGTCCAGACCTAGTAGAGCACCTAGTCACATGATTTACAATAAAGCCATCAGATTAGGGAATAGGGTTAGTAATGCTTCATAAAATCCAAAGACAATAAAAAGGTTCTTCTGGCTACTCTTTGTTTAATGTGTGCAACTACATCATCAGTGTAGTAGGCTCAGTGTATAAATTAGCAGTTTATAAAATGTGCTGATAATTTATTGCACGTTGTATGTTGCTATATAGTGAGTGACAGAGTGCCTTGCTGAGTATAAACTCCCTCTGCTGCTAACAGTCCAACAACAAGTGCAAAGCATGGAAGAGGAAAGCTAGATTATTTTTCTTAATTTTTACATATTTGTAAATAATAATAAATTCCTGTAGCAACAACCAAATGGAAACAATTAAAAATTAAACAAAAATTATTATTCATTTGTACTGTTATGTAATGTAAATGCATTTTTGTGTGTTCATTTTGATTGAGTGGCCTGAACAAAAGCCTGCAAAGTGTTACACACAGAGACTCTGGATGAATATTGAGTTTTAAATATACAGCTGAATATTTTACAAGTGCCTGAAGATTAGATTCAGTTACTTTCAGGCTCGGATGGGACCACCATTTCTCTTCGATAACACCACACAAAAGAAGTTCTTCTGTGCACAATAACTTCCATTAAATGAACGAAACTTCCACATGAATTAAACTGCACACTGCAGAATGAACACATTATATATTCAAGTCTTCTAAAACTGTACTGTCATGTGGAAACGGGCACATGGCTTTTTTATTAACACTGAACTACAATGACAGCCCAGTAAAAAATAGATTTAAATTTTTTTTTGTTCAATATCCATTTGATCTAAAATGGCTTTTGTGAAATGTGAAAACCTCCATTCACAGAGGTCATAACTAAGAGAAGCCTACACTAGAGAAAGTCTACAGAAGTCTTAGATAAAAAAAAAAACTGTGAACACAGTCCAGCTCAGAAATTAAGAGGGTGTCAGAAAACTTGTTGGACTTTCCAACATTACATCATCAACTAATCAACAGTAAGAGTGAACTCACAGCAGTAAGAGTGAACTCACAGCAGGCGACGCACACTATGCCTGGGCATGTTTGATGTTTGAACCCCCCTAAGATCAGTCTGTTTGGCCAGTGAGAGTGTGAGAAGAACTGGGCCCAGGTACGATTCAGCTGGATTGGCTATGGCAGGGAATTAGTGTAATCATTATCCATGTATGAGCACGGGAATAAAAAGCGTCTTAATACAAAGAGCTTGTTCATTTCTAATTAACAAATGCACAGGTAAGGTGAGAGGACAAGTGTGACCACTTTCAAAAGTCAATTAGAGAGAAACAGAGCGAGTTTCTGACACAAACTGAAGCGTACACACACCCGTTTCTTTAGGTGTAGTGTGAGTGTAAGACAGCAGACGAGAGGGGAAATCCACGTAATGATGCCTGATGTGAATACACCCAAAAATGGTTCCCAACTGTGGCAATTAAAACCCATATAGCTGGTCCCAATCTCAGTTCTTTAATGGGGCAATCAATCCAAGATATCATGTTCATGGACACGTACATTGTGTTGTAGAATAGGCAAGACAAGTGAGGACACAAATACCAGCATGGTTATAAAAATGATCACAATGGTGTTTTAACCCTTTCATGCATAGTGGTCACTACAGTGGACAGCTATTCAAAGGCTGTTTTCTTGTATTTGTGTCAGTGTTGATGGTATACTTGCACATAAACCACTACACTGGACACTGATATGTCACTCCATACCCTGCCACCCACTGGTTGTTTACTGTTACTATAAATGTATGACGTGTTTCATTGTAATTATTGTCATTTAACCCTGTCATGCATGAATTACGACAACCTCCATCAGGATTTTTTTTTTTAAGTATTTTTATTCATCTTTTCATCCCTAAAGATGAATAAAAAGACTTGATTGAGGTAGTCATAATTCATGCATGAAAGAGTTAAGTGAAAGCATAGATGGAGCACTTACTTCAAAATAGCGGTTTCTTTTCGACAGTGGCCTGGCTGCCACAAAGCAGCCAACTTCATCTGAATTCCCATGATACCTACAAAGAGATCCAAAAGAAAAAAAACAAACATAATCAGCACTTAAGTCAAATCAGATCAGTAGAAAGGTTCACTTCCATCTCCCAAAGTGGCATTGCTGTTACCTGAGTACGTCACCATCTCTCAGCATCCTTTTGAGTCTCTCCCGGTAACGCACAGCTCGCACCTCACGAATTTCTCGTATTCGCCTCCTCCAGTTCAGAAAGCGATAATGAAGGTTTATGTCGTCCATGTCTGAAAACCATCACAATCTAGAACACAAAGAGCACATCTGAGATAAAATAATTTGCTTTAAAACACCAAAAGTTACTGTAAAAGTGGAGCACTCCGCCAAATTATGAACAAGAAGTGTTTTTACGCCGACTCTATCGTCTACAAGGCATCTGTGCACAGAGGTTTAGTTAGTATATAACTGACATGATTTTATGTGGAAAAATTAAATATAAATGCAGTCATCAAAGGTATAAGTTTGGGAAATGCAGGGGCAGCACAGGACCTCCTTAATAAAACAGTAATGATTTCTGAGCACAATATTGTGCAATCAAACAATACGAAGGACTTGGGTTTGAGCCTCAGGCCAAACCCTTCCTGTGAGGAGACGCTGTTTTTCCATTCACATTTAATCCTACTTTCCAAAGGCAAGAAAAGGCCTGGACAGGGACTTCACTCTGCCAAATGTGAGCCCCCCCCCCACCATTGTGTTGGCCCCATGACGGACAGGTTTCTCCCGTGGGCATCCTACACGCTAACCGCACTGGGGCTGACTCAAGAATAGACTGTGTCATCTCAAGATTCCCATGAATACATGACTCCCAGATTCATTTTGTCTCTTGCTCTCTTTTCTTTATTAAGTGCTAATAATATAAAGGCAAATCACTTACTAGTAAAAGGATGTGAGTACTTGAAGCAGAAAGTTTTTGTATTATAAATGACAAATAGATTTGCACTTCACCTGTTAGTTACCCAATCAGTTGATGTCTCAGGTCTACCTCTGTGATACTACTTTCTAATATTTAGGTCTATAATCAAAGCCGTGCCGACTCAGGTGACAGTACACACAAAGTTATATTTTACTTTTTTAAAATTCAAATTAACCCTTTACTACAGAAGTATCTTTGTCGTGAAGGGTGGTGTGGATATTTTCTTTTCACTGAGTCAGAGGTGGATCATTATGCAGACATGCGCAGAGTTGAAAAAGACTGAAAATGCTGTCATACACTGATGAAACCTATGTAAAATAATACGAGTCACTATTGTGCAAGGATATAATAATATTGCTCGTGTTTTCTTGTTTTGAGGGGGGTTTGCCAAAGAAAATAAATATGAAAGCCGTAAGCTCGTATTATTACTTTGTTTCCTGCGTTTTAACAACTACGATTTACTAATTTACGAGCCTTCCCCAAACACGACACTGCATTTCCCAAACTACAGACAGGAGTCTGTTGGCCGGCTAGCTGCTTTCAGCGCCACAACATTATCTCGCTTTGTGGCTGGTTATATGACGTAAACATGGATACACTTGAGTTTATACCCACACTATTCAAAGTCCCCCTGTCTTATAATGATTCCTTACTGTTTTATAACTTGTAACGCGTCGTTCTTCGGCTTTTCTTCCAATTTTAAGGAGGCGAACTCTGTCACTTTATGCCAAGCCAGCGCTGTCGGAAGTCCCGCCTCTCGACCAATCAAACGTGAGGATGAATACGGAGAGAAATATTTAACCTGCGCAGTGCCGTGAGACTGCGATGCCGTTTGTAGTTTTTTCGCCTTTTGATTTTACTGTTTGCGTTTTTTACGTCTACATCCAACTCTCTTTGCATATCGTAAGGAAATAAGTAGCGTGACCTTTGCAACTCGACACTACTTTTAAAATAAAAATAAAATATATTTTACTTTATAAATTGCTGGTTTTGTTTTATTTGACCAAGGAAAGGTTATTATTATACCCCTACGAAGGAACTCTGATGCGGAAGTATTCGTTTTAAAGCATAAAAACGATGTTGTTACCATTAGGACTGCATTACACGACTTGAGGGAAAAAAGGTAATAGGTTGAAGTAATCTGGATGTATTCTTAATAATCCAGATAAGGAAATCCCAGAAAGTTGAACGTTGCGTAACGTCCATATGAACTGAACCTTCCGGAATATCCTGAAAAGATTAGGTTGGGTAGTGGTCCTCAAACTGTGATAGCAGTAGTAGTAGACTGTAGCAGAAGTGTAGAATATATAATATATATTAATTTATAATATTAATTAATATTGATAATATATTAATATATACAATATATATGTATATTATTGTCTAAGGAGCTTGGAAAGAAAAGCGTCTGGACTTCTTTAAGTTTCTTGAAGACGTTTCACCTCTCATCCAAGAAGCTTCTTCAGTTCTAAGAGCAATAGGTGGCGTGTCCCAGATTTTTAAGCCCTATTGGGAGTGTCCCTAGGAGGGTCCTGGACCCTTGTAATTCTTAATTTTAAATTGCATTTATTTATTCCACGTATTTATGTATTTAGTTTGACATATTTTCATTTTCACTTTGTAACAGATATTTTATTATTTTAATCTAGTGGATTACTGGCCCTGTGGTGTAATGGTTAACTAATTCACCTTAAAGATTCCCAATCCATCCGAACCTCAGGGGGTTAGAAGCTCCTAGTGCTCAGATAAAGTCCCAAGTAGTCCCAAGGCTGGATAAATAGGAGGGTTGTATTAGGAAGTTCCTCTGGCATAAAATCCGTGCCAAATCAAACATGTGGATCCATCCGCTTTGGCAACCCTTTGGGAAATAAGGGAGCAGCTGAAAGTACCTTATTGATCTGTACTTTGGATTAATTTCTTGATTTTGAAATGTCAAGCAAAACACTGCATGCCCCTCACAGCTTCTTATGACGTTGAACCCCAGTTTGTCAGCTGGTTTAAGTTATATAAACTGGCACGGAAAAAAATGACATAAACATTGAACTTAAGCGTAAGTTTGCTTCTGGTGGGGAAAATGAAAGCAGAACCCTACAAGTCCTAGCAACCATGAGATATTAAACATATCAATTGTATGGCAAAATACTTTGATCCTGTCCTTTAATTTCATGTGTTTGTGATTCACAAATGCGGAATTTACAGGGCGTGACTTTTAGCTTGTGGCTATTGATGTCTTAGTCATCTTGCCTTGAGCGGCACTCCTTCAACCTTCCGGTGTCAGTCAGTGTTAGCTTCAGCCCTGAGAATCTGTAAACACACTCTGGGAACACACTGTCGATTTAGCAGATAACGTTTAAAAAAAAGTCATCACAATATCAATAACAAGGTTGGAGGTGTTTGAGTGCCAAACTGCTTTTACTGTTGTTAACAGAGAAAAAACTTGTATTATTTTGGGGTGGTTTTGAGGCCATAAAGCTAGATTTATTCCTTGTTTTAAACTCTTTTTACTTATTTTTATGATTTTTTATATTCAAATGATTTTAATATTGAATTCTATTAGAGATTTGAATGTAAAAATCTACAAAGTAGCTGCCAGAAAACCAGGGTGTAATAAAACAAAATTTATACTGCAGAAAATATAGTGTCTTTTTCCCCTTTTAGCTCTACCGTGATTGACTGGCCATAATAAAGCAGCACCTCCGTAAATATATGACGATGATAAATGATCCTCTAAGTGGGGAAAAGGCAGAGCAATGGTGTAGCAAACGCAGCATCACTTTTGATTTATGTCAATGTAAAAACCATAGCCATGACAGGCAACAAATGGCATGAGCGTGCATGAGCACGTGAATGTGTCAGAGACAAGTCAAATGGGGTGTGCTCAGCTGTGTGGAAATGAGATGGAAAGCTAACATTCTCCATCACATATCCCTCCCATACCTTTCCTCTTTAAAAGCGGCTGCCAGTGGCGTCTGTCAGCTGCATTATCACTTGCTGCTCTCAGCTGGAGCAAATTATCCAAAACTGGGAACAGAGTTAGAATAGGAAATCTTGGAACCGTTTATTACTGCTACGAGACTGGACTGGAACCATTTATTAGCAGACTACTCTTAGTGTAAGATGTTTCTGTGTTTAAACATCCTGGTGCTGCTCCTCCTGCAGCTGGCTTGTTCAAGCCCACTGACCACACCGTCCAGAGGATGTCCCACCTGCAGAGGAAGGCACTCACAGAGGCAGCCGTCTGTAGAGGTAAATGCCACAACTTTGGCTCTTGGCGAGCCGTGTGGCGTCTACACTCTGAGCTGCGCCCACAGTCTGCGTTGTGCACCACCAGACGATGAGCCGAAGCCCCTGCGTGCCCTGCTGGAAGGCAGAGGAGTCTGCAGCAATGCCAGTAGCACCAGCCCAACTAAACCGGTCCACGTTGTTGGTAAGTTTCAGCTTACTTTTTGTACCCGAGAGACACTATGAATTAATCAGGGAAAGAGAGACATTACAGCTTTAGGAGTAATTGAATACTTATTATTATTATTATTATTGTTATTATTTTGATATTGTTGGCTAAGATACAATCTTAAATATCACATTT
>VOQK01017075.1:3455-23766 GCA_015052645.1 Benitochromis conjunctus
AACACTGCAGCACCTGTCAGTGCCTCCGGGGAGCTATATTGGTGTTTAGGAGCAGCCGTTATAGAAGTATACGGGCCAATTAAAACACACTCTTTTCTTGACAGGCTCAACACCCTGAAATCAGGCTGCATCTGCGAATAAAACAGAACAGAGAAAGACTGACACTGCTTGCATAGAGAGGTGTGTGTGTGTGAGAGAGAGAGAAAGAAAGAGGTAAACCAAGAAAGACAGCAGTAGGTAGCTGAGAGCCACACCAGGTGGTGGATGTGCCTGTTTGCTTAAATCACAACATGCTGATGCGTGTGTGCGTGTCCGTGAGTGTGTTTGTGTGGGCATGTGTGCACGGCAGATGGTGCGTGACGACTGTATTGCTCCCAGCAGCACAGCTGTCCAAGGCAATACACCCTGGACACACACCTCTTCATCGAGTTAAATAACATCAACATACAGACGTGTGCACGCATGCACACGCACACACACACACACTACACACTCTCCAGCCTTTCAATAATTACATTTTTAGAGGTTTCATTCAAAAATATGGATTGTTTAATACACAGTCTGAATTTGCATAAGTCGTGAGTCAAAATCAAAATGTGTATTAAAGTATCCATATTTTTGAGGGCCATCTGGAGCCTTTTGTTCTGTGTGGGGATTGTGTGTTATTCCTGGGCCTGTCGGTTCTCTCTGGGTACTCTGGCTGGGAGAACAATTATCCATCATAAAATTATACTTAGTCTTGCACAGCATCACATTTTACTTATGAAATCTGTACTGTTGGGGGGAGCCTGAAAATCATTATCATTTCTGATTAAAGTTAGATTTCCTGCGGGTGTCCTGGTCTTTGCAGTTTGTTCCTTTTGTCTGTGATCTGAGCTCCAGACTGGGCTGAGCCAGTCCCATCTCCACCCAGGGGTGTAGGCTTCAGTTTCCTGTATCTCAGCCACCGCACCTGCTTCCCAGCAGCCTCATCTGAAGCAGTATATATAGACCAGCTCAAGCCTCCTTACCAGACTGTCAAACTCCTCAGTGTGGTAATCGGGCTCCTAGATGGCTTCCATGCATGCTAGCATTCCCAGTGTTAAGCTTGTGTTCTCGCGTCTCACAGAGTGCTCTGTGTGTCTGAAGGGCAACCTCGCAGTCACATTTGTTCCTAGAAAAACTTACCTCTCGTCCTCATCTACCATCCACCCTCCAACGTCTCAGTGACTTCAAGAATAAATCACTTACCTTCCACGGTACAACTATCTCCGTCTCTCCAACTAAACCACACTCTTCCCATCCAGACTGACCCACCATCGGTCCATCAGCTCTCCTGGTTGGCACAGTTTCCCGTATTATAAACTTGTTGCATTCAATCCTTGTTCAGACCCACATTTGTTAATAAACTCTAGTTTAAATATCACCCAGTCCATCTTGGATCCTGCCTTAAGAGTGTACTATAAAACTAACATCACCACCAGTATTGACAGTAGACCCCCGTTTGCTTTGCTTGCATTCTGCACTGTGTTGCCCAACTGAAAAAAATGCCCCTTGTTAGGCATGTGATGGCTTGGTAAACCGTCCTGGGTCCTCCCCGCCTTTCACCCGACGAAAGCAGGAAAAGCCTTCAGCCTCTCCACGATCCTGAACTGAATGGAATTTGAACTGCTACCAAATGGCAACTGCTGAGGGAATTCAGTTTTATATACTCACTGTAGCATGTCTGCTAAATAGGTTTGCAAGTAATCGCTGTGTCACTGAGCTTTCCGTGTAACCGGATCCCCAGGGTCGCAACTGAACAAAAATAAATAAGTTGAATAATTAAGAACATGACTCACGGGTGTTTGAGCAGCAGGTCATCCTTTTCAGGTTTGATACAGCCCTGCAACCTTCTGCTAACATGCATACTTTCGCACATACATATAGCTCTACATTAATAGCAGAAAAATGAAGCCAACACAGA
The DNA here is from genome assembly GCA_015052645.1 of Benitochromis conjunctus. NCBI lineage: Eukaryota > Metazoa > Chordata > Actinopteri > Cichliformes > Cichlidae > Benitochromis > Benitochromis conjunctus. Next base: position 5,401 of record VOQK01017075.1, read on the forward strand.
AGTACCAAAAACTGCAGTTCTTCTAATGGCCACTTGGAGTCAATCAGCAGACTCGCATGTTATAATTCTCAACTTTAGAGCAAATCAATGCGTGTCTTCATGGGAACTTTAGAATAACACAACTTTTTTTTGTCATCTTTTTTAATAATACCTCTTTGCCACATACCTTAATGCCACTTTGTTAGGCCCTAAACTTAGTGTCACCTTTTACACACAATCTTCGGTATTCGCGGGAGCCATCATTGGTTTGTTTTTTTTAGATCAGCCCGAATCTTCTCTCACCTGTGTTTTCATTTAGTTTGAAAATAAACGTCAAGATGTTAACGAGTGACAGCACCCTCACGCCTCCTCACACCCATAGAGGACATTATACGCTTGCTAATTGCGTGCAGGAGTTTTGCGGCTACACAAACACAGACGCACACTGATGTAAATCAGATGTGTGGTTGACAGCTACACAGATACAGCAGCCAACAGTGACTGAATTAATCTGATGAAGTGAGAGGCATACGGCGGTAACACTATTAAGTGGGATTACTTACTTGCAGCCTGAGTCCCTCTGATTTGGTGAACAGGAAGGCGGGAGGAAATATACACTGAACGACTCACATTAAACATTTTGCACTGACACGTGAAAAATAAATACATGAGAAGATATTAAAACATTCTAACAACGCTTCTGCGACACAGAGGAGGAGGAAGACGGAGCCAGCTGGAATAACTACACTGATTATAATAATAATAACAATAAAAATAATAATTTGAGGTACTGCCTACCTGCTCTAGCTTGAACATAGCTGCTGAAATAATGTGATTTATTTTATCCTTAATTTTTACAGCAATGATGTGATGAGATTTACACTTTGAGCCCTGCAGTCAAACCTGCACTTAAAGCTGCTGAATCAGCCTATAATTCAAAATGCAAATGTTGATTTGCCCTTTTTGCGTATTTATAATATTTCCTGCGCGTGTCAGGCTAAATAAGTCAGTACAGCGAAAGTCACACATGCAAACGTGAGAAGTGTCCAAGTTTTGCAACTGCATCCACGAAGATGAATGCATGAATTTGTGATGAATTAGCAGGAAAGCTAAATTTTGTCCATCTTTACATAAGAAGAGTTACACAATAAGAAGTGAGACAAACAAGAAAATAAATCAACACTGTGACATTGTGTCAGATACGTGTGGTATTATGTAGCTGTCAATCTGGCATATAATATTTAAGCTGTATTAAATATGTATCAGCCTAATATGTTTGTCCAGTGTCATATAGCCTGGTGCATTCCCCTCAGAAAACCAGCAGTGTGCAGTGCAGCAGAGATGTGCTTCCTTATATTCACACTAACACGGTGAGTCTTCTGCTCGGGGTAAAACAAGACGCCAGGCCGTTTATTTCAACGTGCAGCAAAGAGACTAAAACTGATGCAATTAACAGGAGCAGAAAAGAACAAGAGGAAACAGCAAATGTTGCTGAACCGTGGTGAAATATTGTTATAATGTACCTCCTGTCGTGAAAATTTAATTTCCATTTAGACATGAATAGAGTCAAAACTAATCTAATTTAATCTGCCCTCTCTTCTATTTCCTCCTAATGTCTCTTCTCCTTGCCATTGCTGCCTCTTTTCCATCCTTTCATCTTCTCTCAACTCTTCACCTCTCTCCTCCGCTTTCATCCCCCTCTCCCCTTACCCATTTCTTCACCTTCTTTTCCCCTCTTCTTCTTCTTCTTCTTCTTCTTCTTCTTCTTCTTCGCCATCTCTTCCTCTACTATTTTTACCCCAACTGAGGTTTATTAATGAGGTGCAAGTTTTTATATTGTGAGAGAGACAGGCGAGGGTGAGTGGTGGGGGCAGGGAAACAGATAAAAACAGAGCAAGTGAGAAAGATGAGAGAGAGATGGAGAACGAGACAGGGAGGCTGAGAGAGGTAGGAAATGAGTGAGGCGGATAGAGAGAGGGAGGACGAGGTGGCCGTTGGGTTTTTATAATTGGCTGTCTATGACTCAGAAAGAGTGAGTACAGTATCCCTCTGACACACACACTCACACACTCTCTCACACACACACACACACACATTCAAAGAGATCACATTTCCACTCTTGCCTCCCCTAACATGACATGAAGCCAGCTTCTGAAGCCTCGGGGCTCTGAACATTTAAATTATCTCCTATCTCCTCGGCTCACTGTGGGCTAAAGATCACAGATTCAGCTTCACAGCAGCAGCACCGACTTTCATTTCCTCCTGATTCGCCTAATTAGCATTGCTAACGACTTCCCCATACAATGTCCCTGTTTTAACCTGTGTATTAACCCATACCAGGATATTGTAAGTAGCTTTTACTCTTACTGATGGAGTAGTGCCATCCCTGTTGGCAGCAAGAACATTATCTTCCGTTTTTAAATGCGTGTGTTTATCTGTGCGGGAACCATCTGGACTGTAAAATGCACAGTGCAGCACTATTATGTTATATCAGTACAATGCAGGTATCAAATAAAACTATTAAGCATGTCAGATGAATGAGATTTTCACATAATGCAAATTGGAGGTAATTACCTGATCACCAGCTAAAATAGTAAAGGCTGCAAATTAATATAATTAAAAAGCCAGTTATGACATTCATTACTTTTTTTGTTTACGTACATTAACAGCAGAGCTGACATTGGCATATTTAAAAATATAAAAAGTCATGTGCATCTCTCCAATGTATACCTACATTGTATGACTGTAGCCTGGTTTATGGCCACTGTGAATTATTCAGTTCATAGTGTTGTTGCTCATTTTAAGCGTGCTTAAAGCATTGTGTAAATTTTAGAATGAAGATGATAAAGCGAGGTATGCTTTTGGGTTGTGGTTACTTTGGGACTGACAGGTTTTGTGGGTTTCTCAGTACGAGCCATCCCTCGTTCTTATGTCTGGTTAACAAAAAATGTCCAATTCAATGCTCGAAAACAGGATTCTTAAAAACAACTGTTTATGCCCCGTTTGTTGCTTTTATCTTTTAGATACAGGCCCATCAGGTACATCAGGAACATCTATAATGATTCAAATGACTAAAAATTTGTAATCTGATAGTTTTTGATGTGTTATCTACAGTCAAAATCTACATCAGTTTTACAGCAGGGTGGAGAACTTGAGTTTGTTTTGCAGGTTTTGCCACCCATGAACCATGAACTGTGTAAGTATTCTGGAGTCCAACGTGGTGTCATCCGTTTGACAGCTGAAGCTTGACTGAAACTGGGTCATGCAACAGGACAAAGGCAAGGACACCAGCACACCTGACTGAAACGAGCTGTGCATAAATAAATGTGCACAAATCTCAAAGAAGAGAAAGAATGTAAGAAGAGTTTTAAAAAACTAAATCAATTCTTTATTTAGAATAGAATCCATCCTTCAGGATTTGAAAAACGGGACTTTCATGATTAAAGTACGCTGACATAAACAATCTTCGCTTTGGAAATTGCACTTTTGTTTTCAGTATCAGTGAAATCAGTACTGACAGTAAACTAGCTCCCAGGTAAAGAGAAATGAGCAGCTCCTGACCTCGAGTTGGAACGACTTTGTTAAACTACATATTTTAAGATCAAGAATTCACTTCCATGATTAAAACAACACATTTTAAGGTTCTGAACAAAAGAAGAGTGCAGGTGTCTCTCTGGTGAGGACAGTACTACACGATACTTCGAAACTGAAGAGAACTGAAGTTCAGTATCTACTATCATTAATTTTAAAGACAGTACTTTGCTTCAGAGAGACAGAGAAACATCAGGACACTGCATACTGTTCTTATTCTAGTAAGCTCCGATCTATCATTAAAAATCCATCCTAAGTGGTTTCTTCATAAGACTGCTGTGCCCGTCAGAGTTAATGATGTACAAGAAAACCTGTGTACACCTGCTGCAGAGAGACTGAGACATATTTGTAAAAAGTGAGCAGCAGAAAAGTTTGCTGCTCTTTAATGAAACACCCAACATGCATCAGACTCGCTCTGCTAGGTAGCTGCTCCTTAATATTCCCAAAGCTTTCACAGATGTAAGTAAAACTGGCTTTTCTCATAAAGGACCCCGGGCAAAAGGAAGGAAGAACCTACAAGGCCTAATTAAATGAGACATGCTACCTTCTGTTCGGGACTAAAGAACCGTGCTGAAGTCACTTTCACAGGAAGTTTGTGTCATTGTTTCCGATTCCAGCAGACAAAACTTTCTTCTCTCCTTATGTTCATGTGGGATTGTTATTGATGATACCGCAGTCCTGCTTTAGTCTGTCTTGTAATAAAACTATTGCATCCTTTGGGATTTCAAGCAAGAAGTAAGAGCTGATGCTCTGTGGCCAGGCAGAAATGTAGAGATACTGTATAGACATTTGGCCGTGGGCGGAGTGCATACTGTGGTCGATCTATAATAAAACTGAACTTCCCAACTAGCCTGCTCCTTCTGGATTATCGGAAACCGCAGATCTCACATTTGCCAAAGTGCAGGGCTGGTTGGTTTCTTGTGAATGAACAGTGCATTTAAGAACACAACAGTGACGAGGCCATGACGCAGTCATTACAACTGTGTGTCCTCACTGCCTGTTTACCCCGTGTCTCACAACAAAATGCATTTGATCCAAATTTATGCTCCAAATGACAACGATTAGCTTCACATGTGAATGAAACGTAGTAACTCACCACGCTGTGAAGTTAGATGAGCCTTCCCAGCTCTTGTTAATAATTTACACTGCAGCCTCAATCATTTTTGACCCATGGGGGGGGAGTAAAAAGAACTACACAGATGCTCTGCTGCACATTCGCACAAGGCTCACTGTAAACTGTGATATGGTGACTGCTGTGTTTGGAGAAACATGGACCATAATTTGTGGTGGAATTTGTTAATTTACAGATTAAGGCTACTGCATATTTGCATGGTGCTGTAAACACAAACAGCCACAGCAGTTCTTAGAAATGACTAAAGGAACAGAAAGAACTATGTGTGAAGAGGGTTTTTATTGTCAAGGAAATAACATTAGCTTTCTTGCTCTGCTGGCTTTGCAGGAAATAATTCAATGAGGTGAAGAGGCAGAAGCACCGGCTCTCGCAGTTTGGCTGTAGTCTGCACAAAATCCAGGCAATTCTTGACACCACAAGTGCGTCTCAACCTTTGTCACGGAGCGCTCCGGCTTCGCATTCAATGAAATACCATTTGACAGAGTCACACAACTCATCACAACATCGAAGCCGCTTTCATTTTAAGACTTTCGGTTTTTCACACTCTACTAACCCTTGGTAAAATCGCTTCTTTTTGGTGAGCAGCTCACAAGCAGTTTGGTCCCGTATTTGGTGAATTGATTTTTGGGCCATGTGATCTAATTCCTCCTGGAAACCAAAGACTGAGAAAAAGCCGTGAGTCAGAAAAACATCAAAGAAGAATGTGTTTACGGTTTATTTATCAGTGAAACCTCATGTTTTAGTGTCAGACATGCTGCTACGTTCTGCAGTTTAAGCATCAAGTAGAAAGATTTTTAGTGCCTGTGTTTTATTTTAAGATTTTCTTTGTGGGGGCGGAGTTGGGAGTGGAACCCAGAAAACTGAGATTTGAAGCTTTTGGTGAACATGCTGTTCCCCAAATGACAACAAAGGATGTCCAAAACACAGCTTACAGAAAGAGTAAAGGTAGACGAAATACAGTGGATTTAAGAAAAAACTAAACGTGACTGTACCCCTCCTCTCACCCAGTGACAGCTGGGATAGGCTCCAGCCTGGCCATGTCCTTAAATTAGACAAAAGTTCAAAATATATATATATATATATATATTTTTTTTAAATGAATGAATAGATGGATGGTTTTTGAAAACGCTCTTCCTCCTGTTTTTGTCACAAAGTACTGACAGTAGCACCCCTGCCAAAATAAACATTTTATTTATTTACCAATAAACATTTTTAAAACTTACAAAATCGTTGTCCCTTTTCTTCACCATATCATAGAAACATAATAAATAATATAAATTAAAACTGAAGTGGAAACGTGCTGGAGGAACAAACTTTGTGGCACTGCCAAAGATTCTGGTATCGACTGTATTTCATGAACGTAAATTCTGGACTTTTTAGATTTTAACTGCTTTCAGAGTGTGACGCATTACCAGTGGAAGAAACAGCTATTTTATACCACTGGGTGTGCAAAGTTTGGTCAGCTGTCCCTGCTATGGGTTTTAATATACAGTACATGAAAGCGTTTGACATGAAAGACAGCAGTAAAGACAAAGTTTTATATTAGTTTTGAGTATTTATAAAGCGCATATTCATGTTGCGTCTTACTTATATTGTATCCCATTCCCTTTATGTGCCATCCCATTATGTTAACGTGGTTACATTAGTAAAAGATTGAAAAAAGTGAAGACAAAACAACAACAACAACAAAAAAATCATAACCATTATGCAACCACTGAAGAGCAAAACACACAAAAACATCAACTTCAGCTTAACGGTCCCCAGAGGGACGCTTGCAGTCTGCTGAAACACAAAAACAAACTGCATCACAGCGCACGGCTTCCAAGAAATATAATGAACACAAAAAGAAAGTAACCAAAGATATTTCCAATCCCGACATAATGTATGGAAAACTGTGCTGTAGTGTGTCTGTGCTCCCCTCTGCTCCCCTCTCACTGCTCCCTTTCTGCCTATAGCAGGAGCAAAACTCCTAACAGTAATTGATTCCCACGCCAGAATAAATGACACACATCTGTATTGTATTCATCCCCGCAGCATTCGGCATGCCCCTTAGCACGAACACAACCCCCACCGACAGAAAAACATACACATAACAACACACACCGAGCTGCTGGGAAATAGTATCTTCCTGTCCCGAGGACGAGATATTGATTGAACCGAGCCGAGCACAGAGTTTCGATTTACACATTTAGAGTTTGACGGCAGCCGTGTCGGCCATTTGGCTGTCGTTAGCGGCGAAATGCTCATAACTTACAGCATAAATGGCTCAACAGGAAATGTAAGACATCAGCTTAGTCTAACAGAGGAAAGGGAAAGGAAAGACAATGAAGAGTTTGAGTGCAGATTTAGTCATTTAAAATCACTTACAAAACAAAAAAAAAAAAGAGTAATATGAACAGAAAATTCTGCTCAATCCATTTTCACAGCCGTTTGGAAGCTGCACAATTCAATATGCTGGCAGGAGACAAGGGTCATTTGTACTCGTGTGGGCTGCTTGTTTTTCCCTGTTTTCAGCTGCAGGTGAGTGTATGTGGGAGCCGGCGTGTCCACACTTTGGTTTTGTGATGTCTTTTTAAAAAGCTTCAAAAATCGCTTGACACACCTTTTCTGCCTGAAAGTGAAGCAACACAAAAAATTAAGCAACTTATTCTCAGGACGATCGCGTTAATGACATCATCAAGCCTGAATTCACTTTAAGGTGCTATTATTAAAGGTTCTCAGTCACACATATGTGCACACACACACACACACACACACACACACACACACACACACACACACACACACACACACACACACACACACAGGCTCATAAGTTACACACAGAACAGAAGAAAGCAGTTAATCGTAAAGTAATGAAGAGTTACAGCATAAACTCTTTATTAGCCTCTCATCGTTCATAAATCACTTAGAAACCAATTTCATATCAAAGCAGGAAAGAAGAGAGAGGGCGTCCTGACTGAAGAAAAGAATTAGCAAAGAAGAGGTGAGAAGCAGATGAAGGAAAGAAGGAGTCATGAACCACTGGAGAGAGTGCACAAGGGAGGAAGCATAAGGAGGACTGTTTGGAAAAGCAGTTACTTAAGCAAGAAAGGGATGAGAAAGAAAAAAGGGAAGAGCAGAGATAAAAGGAGGGTTAGGAAGCAGAAGTGTTGGAACGAGATGGCAAAGAAGGCAGATTAGACGACGGGATGAAAAGCAAGGAGTGAGTCAGGGATTACGAGAGTGCTGCTGTGACAGAGGGAAGAGGAGGAAGAGGAAGACGAGATGAGTTAGGAGGGAAAGGGACGTAAATTGTGGGGGTGAGCGAGAGAAAGTGCACAGAGGTGAAGGCAGCTCCATTAAATGAGAACTAAAAGTGTCCTTGAGCAAGGCACTCCAAATGAAACACAGTGCCACTCAGAGAAGATTATTTTCTATTTTGTTCTATTTTAAAACTTCCCGGAGAGGCTACCTGCGGCGCTTGAAGTAAACAGAGAGAAAAATGCCACCTGTGAGTTTCTCATAGGATATGTTAAATAAAACTACATAAAGTGAGGCTGGTGTTCTGACCGTTTTTAAAAGGCTCCTCCACTTTGAAATCCAATTAAATTTTCTTGAATTTTATCTCAGGAGGTTTCAGTTATCGTACACATAATGAGTGGGATAAAAAGGAGTCGTTTAAACGTGTGCGTTAAGTGACACGCAGCCTGAAATTAGGTGTTACACTGTCTCCTTTCTAGGAAACGATCTAGTCTGAGTTAGACTGAGGCCTGCCATGCTACTTAAACAAGTGAAAAAGTGTTTTCGAAGTACTCAGTTGGATGTAGAGGTGGGAGTTGGGAGCATGACTGTGCAGTGGGAGCAAAGTGTTGTTGAAACTGAGAGAATTGCAGAACAAAATGTTTAATTCATGGATGGATTTAGTCTCTTGTGGCTGGAAAATCCATCTCTTACTTCCAGGTGGGAGGACGTGCAGCTAGTGTGAATTTGATGGTTGTTTGATTTCTTTTTGTTGTGCAGGTTGGTGCGAGAAGAGAAGCAGACTATGTTTTCACACGGGGTTATAGGTGCTCTGTGCTGCCTAAGCAATGCAGTTTGAAAACAGCCGCATCAGCAACATTACACATTATGCGCTGCACTAAAACCAACACAGATTCTGCACCATACAGCAAAGTTTTCTTTAAAGTTCAGGCATGTTGGAGTTTATTTCTTAACATTACAGCATCGCAATCAGCAAGAATGTGAAATTAAAAGTGGGCTCAGACTCAGGTTGAAATCAGGTTGCATCAGGAACATGCAGAGAAAATCTCAGACTTTCTTCTCTTATATCCCAAAGATGAAAATTAGAGATTATAGATGACTTTAAATAATTTAAACTTTAAATAACAGCACAACACACACTACAGCATAATATTAATATCATTAAACCAGAGGGAATTTGTGTTATTGCAGCTGTAGATGTAAACAAAGATGCAGACTAAAGTGAGACATCAATTTTCTTCCACTTATCCAATATTCAGCCAGTACACAGCCACGGGGAAGTCGGAGCCTATCCCAGCTGCCATGGGGTGAGAGTCCGGATACAGCCTGGATGGGTCACCAGTCTGTCGCAGATTCAGATTTCCACCATGGGCAATTTGCAGTTAACCTAACCCCACTAACCCCATGGCCTGGGACTGTGGGAGGAAGCTGGAGTACCTGGTGAGAACCTGCAAACTCCAGAGAGAAAGGCTGATTTGAACCCGGGACCTGTGAGGCACCATCTATTAACACTCTGGTGAATGTATTGGGAGCAACTTAGGGTTCAGTATCTTGCCCAAGGATACTTTGGCATGCAGACTGACCAACCAGACCACAAACCTTCCAATTAGTAGATGACCTGCTCCACCTCCTGAGGCACATCCACACCAAAAAGATGTTGCTGTAGCAATATTTCTTTTAGGGAGGAGAAACCACAGCAGGAGGCTAAACACATGTAGAATATAAAGTGTTTGAAGAAGTGCAGTAGGCAAAGATTTTCTATCAGTTAGTGAGACCTGGAGGTGATTTTTCTAATCGTTGTAGCTGTCAACTGTATGCAATCTAAAGTTAGCTTCAAGGGCTACAATGTTTGCTTGTTGTCCCTCTTAGCTTCTCCAGGACAGACGACCAACAGACTGACCCTCCATCCATCCATTTAACTGCTTATCAGACTTATGCTTATGGAGTGGCATGAATCAGCTGACTGAAGAATGAGATGAATGGAGGGGTACACCCTGCACAGGCTGCCAGTCCAACACAGGGCTAAGACAGAGGAATGGACAACCGCACAGGCTTACCTGCAGTCTGTTTAGAATCAGAAATCAATCTAAGGTTCTCCATGATTTCTTTGAGTTATACTTGCTCGCCACAGGTAGAACATCCAAACTGCACAGAAAGGGTCCAGCCAGCCGACATTTTTGCTGTGAGGAGACAGTGCCAACCACTTCACTTCAATACCACCGGGGACTAATGAAGTATAGACAAATTCAGAGAAGTACCACAAGTGTACCTTGGCCAAGCTACAGATCCCAGATGCATTCGCCAGAGTGTGTCTGTGATCGTTAGAAAGTGCTTAAAGGCATATAATAAAATGCTGCATGAATGTATGCAAATAGCTTGTAGTAAAAGAAGTACTTTGAATGCCTAGTTAGAGTAGAAAAGTACTATATAAGTACCAGTCCATTTACTTATGATGAAATGCAGCTTTTGACCATAATGTGTATAAAGTTGCGCAGAGCAAGTGCAGTTCTCAGTGGCTCCACCAGTAATGGCAAACTTCAGTTTTGAAATAAAACTTTTCCATGTGGCTGTCATCATCATCATCATCATCAGGCAGCAGTAACACGGTCACTATGACCTGCCCCCGAAGTAATTGCAGAGCTGCTAGATGGAGGAATTCAGCCACTGAACTCATCTCTTTCCTTCATCTCAGCCAACCAACACACTGGTACAAGCAGCTTGTTGTTAAGCACTCGACATTTCAAAGTCCTCTCATTAACTGCTGTCTCCTTATAGGCTCTCTTCTTGGCTCTCTTCTTGTCATTTGGACGTTAAATTCCTAATAAGACATGTTTGATATTATCAGATGGGTCAGCGAGCAGTTTAAGAGGTTTCAGAGATGGAAACTGATTCGCTGAGGAGTGACAAGCTAAGGCCTCTATTCACATTTCTTATTCTTTGATTGTCTGGAGAGTAAATCAGGACTCACTTGGCCTAAAACTCCTGTAGTCTAAACCCAATATAATACAGGCTAAAAACAATATTACACACTGCACACCCAAAATAAAAACCACGTAACTAATTAATCTAAAGAACGTAAATTTCAGATTACTCTGAGGCATGTGCTATTGTACTTGGTAGTGTACTTTGTGTTATCATGATGTCATGATGTTAGCTGGCCTAACCAATGCACAATGCATACAAGCAGGCACTGTTAACTGGATGCTTTTTGTTTAATATTGTCAGGACAGTCAATTCTACAAAGTCTCTGCTTGGCTTTGTTTCACTAATGTCAGCTACGTGTGCAATCACAGCTGTTCTTGGTCTGGTCGTCTGCTTAATCCATAAGAAAAAATAAAGAGATACAGCTGAGGAGGCCAAAAGAAAATTTCACTCCTACTTGCACACACAGACGCAGAATCACAGACTGGAAACATTTTGGAATAGACCTTGTATTAATCTGCAGGCAGAGCCAACGGAGAAGCTCCTGGGAGGCTATTAGCTTCAGGACTATTCAGCACTCCATTTGGATTATGCTGCACTGGGACGGGGATTAAACGAACTCTGCTGCCACATTACAATAGATCCAGCAACCCTCGCTGTACCACTGGGTCACCTTTGAATACAGCACAAAAGACACTCAGATACAAAAGATATTTCAGTTTTTTAATAATATTAAGTTTTATGGTGATTTCAATTTGTGTCCTCACATCGTTTCTTTTGTGCCTTTTGCTGTGCATGACCTGTCTTGAATTAAACATGATTTGTTCTAGTGCTAGTATGAAAACTGAAATCATTCATATATGTATGCACAGAGACGTACACGTTGCCTCTGACTTTGCATTATTTGGTATTATAATGAAATATCAATGTGCCCAAAGGCTCTTCAAACTGTGCACAGACTAGAAGAGGTGCCAGGCAGTAAGAAAACTAATACCAGAAGCAGTAAAACCTGTGTGTTGAGGTCTTAGCCCCCACACTGAGGGAATGAGGATGTCCAGCAACGTAGCTGGTGTGCAGCACCAAACCACCCATAATATCAGTAAAGGACATCCGGAGGAGCATTAAGCTTTTTTTTTTTATTCAGCAGTCACCGATGCATGTGTGCTGACGCGGCCATTTTCTTTAAAGTAGCTTACATACATTACAGTGGGGGCATTCAGAGTCACCCACACTTGAAAAGGTTATTTATTCAAATAGTACAGTAGAGTTGAGCTTCAGATAGGAATTTACATTTAGAGTATTTCAAGGTCCACGTGAGTTTGTTTGTCTTGCCCAAAAGTATTGCAGCCTGTGACCTTAAACACCAATGTGGCAGGACGGACGGCAGCAATAAAAATTAGTTTTAGATAAAAAGATAAAGAAAAAAATTAAGTTCAGTTTTCCAGCATCAAATTGCCTCATATCTGTGCGTCACAAGTCGTTTTGCTTATCAGGCCATCTGCCCAGCAGTCAACACCATCTCTCTTCATTTACATCCCTTGATGTGTTCACAAGCAGATTCAGAGTGAAAGAGAGAATGCAAAATGAAAGCAAAGGGCTGAATGCAGAAGGGAAAAAGAACAATAAAGGGAATGAGAGAGCAGCGAGGATAAAAAGCAAATGTCGCTCGGAATCAAAGCGAACAATCAGAGACCTGCTCCTCATTTCCTGGACCAGCTTCAGAGGCTGAGTCGGATAAAGGAAGTGAGCGTTGTTAACATGGAAAGTCCCATTTCCGCCGCACTGACAGCCGCGTGGGGGACTGCTTCGCTTCACTTATTATCATCTGCATTTTTAAGAAAACACCATGCTCCACACTGATGCCACAAAGTAGCAAGTAAAGAGTCATTATGTTTAACGGCAGTCAACAAAAGGTATGTAGATAGCAGAAAGAGTTAAGTGGGACTGTAACCAAAACCCTTTCAATGAATAAATGAGGTCATTGAACCTCCAGTTGATCCAGTTATGTGTCTACCAAAACTGTAAATTCTTATTGCTAAATAAATAACAGCTGCAAACACCCCATGTCTATTCTAATAACAGCAGAGGATTGATTTCTAATACAAACCTGATTAAGCAGGACACACTACAAGCAGTGGATATTTATCTCCCCCATTATTTTAGATGCCACTAAGAAAGGACTTAAGATTGGTGCATACTGGTTAAAATGAAAAAGCCGGTGATTGCAGTGGGCACAAAACCCACAAACTGCAAAAAAAAAAATTTATGAGAAAATACTTCGGGTCTTTTTTTTTTTCCTGCATCAAAACTCTGTCATTAAAGCCCTAATCACACAGGCCTAGAGGTTGGTTAGCAGCCACTGGTTATCAGGGGAAAATGAGCATTCCCCCAGTAGCTAAGAGTGGCTGGTGTAGAAACCCACAGCTCCAGCATCACAGACCTAGACACCAATCAGCAACACTTTGGTAGCCACTGGTAAAAAGGAATAAAAAGAGCATTCTGTGAGCTGCTGTTGATTAGTTGGTGGCAGTCTACAGATAAACGTACTCACAGAGAGGTAAATGGCCACGGCCACCGGTACGCCGACTTATCTGCAAACACGTGTCAGCTACTCACAAAGTGCTACTGAATCTGAAGAGTGTGGCGCAAACCACAAATGGAACCGTTTGCCTTCGAAGCAAAAGTTGCATCTTTTGAAGTGGTGGCACCATATTTACTTTGCAGTTGAATGCTCTCCATTTACAGTGTGGTTTGCAATTTTTGCACTACTGCTTGGCTAGCTGCTATTGAGTGTTTGCAGACAAGTTGGCATCTTTCTATATAACTACAGGCAATTTCTGTTATTGCACTGTCGTTGCAAGGGATTTCCCCCAGCGACATGCAGCAATTTCCAACAGCCATTCATTATTACACTTTGGGAACATATACATATGAATATTTACATATTGATAATTTTCCCTAGCAATGGGAGCTTATCTGATCTCTAGGCCGTCAGTTACGTTCACTAATATTCAGTTCTGCAGTATAGTTTTTACATTTTTGAAATTTACTCATCCAGAAGCAAAAGAACAGATGTTCTTTTTAAGCCTATCAATCATATCTGTCAAATCGCATTCATTTTAAATTCAGTTCAAATACAAAAGCATCAAGCATTAAGTGAACTACACAGAATTATGGTTCTACAGCAGTCCAAAAAAAAAAATCTACCTAATCATAAATGTACTTGCTGGGGAGAAAAGAAAATGCTTTGTTTCCCATTGAGTGTGTATTGTGCAAACCTGGCTCCTAGTCAATTCCTTCTGCTAGGAAAAACTGATACTAAATGCCTATAAGTGGCTGTGTGGTGGGAGGCACTAACGAGGAACAAAAATAAGCGATTAAATAAAAAAAAATTAACTGTTCCAGAAGTCGATAATAAAGGCACAAAGACATGAGGGATCCACTTCAATAAAGGAAAAACTGTGCCGCACTGATACTCGCTGTGAGTCTGAGAAACAGACATTTTGTAACTGATAAGTCAAAGATCCAAAAGCCAGTTTGAGATTTCTGTTTCTGTAAGACAAGCTGTCGCATTTTGACCATGCATCTTCTGACAGTGAGATCCATAAAGTGCATCTTTTTTTAAATGTGATACCTCAGATATCTACTGTGAAAGTAGATAACATGACATCTTTATTATTTATCTACAGATTTCAAAAAGCAACCTTTAAAGATTTTTCCAGGAGGGGTAAGATAATGCATTGAAAAGATTTGGATTTCATTTATTCCCTGCCTCCCCGTGAACCGAGAAAAAAAAAATCTACTACAAACTAAAATAAGTTGTTCCCCCCATCCTCTTTCTCTCGTCAGGGTGGCAGGGGGCTGGAGCCTATCCCAGCCACCACAGTGTGAAAGGCAGGGTACACCATGGACAGGTCACCAGTCTGCCGCAGGGCTAACACACAGACAGACAACCGTTCACACTCACACCTATGAGCACTTTAGAATTACCAATGAACCTAAACCCACTAACTGCACGTCTTTGGACTGTGGGAGGAAGCCGGAGTCCCCGGAGATAACCGACGTAAACACGTGGAGGACACGCAAACGCCACACAAAAAGACCCCGCCCTGATGGTGGAATTGAACTCAACAATGCTAACCACCGTGTCACCGGGGCAAAATAAATAGATCAAAAGAAAAATATATTTGTCAAGCTCCTAAAAGACTGAAACTATGAGAAGACCCAACCCAACTATTATAATATTCTTTACTGTGTGTATACTCTAATGAACAGAAATGCCACAAAGTCTTTCTACTCTAGTCATTTCCATCTCTGTACAGCTGTCTGTCTTTCACATTCACAGACAGTTTATTACAGTGGAACACTTGATTAGATGGAATTAGTGATGTGCAGCCCTCATCATTCAGAGGTTGAAGGCTCTGTTAGTGGGGGGCTGATCGACGACCTGTTAGCTACTGTCACCATAGCCCATGACTCTTCTGCACTGCCTCACAGAGCTACACTCTCCTGCTCTGCTGTGCAGTTTGAAGGTCAAAGGCCATAACCAGGGTTTAGAAAGGGTAAAGAAAAAAATGTTATACATCTATACACACGCACACGCACACACAGCTGGAGATTTATTCTGAACTTCAACAAAAGTGAGAGGACCATTTGTGCTGTTGGTGTCATCTCTTATCACAACAAAACAATCCTGAATGTTGTGACAACGATGCCGTCTGTGTTGGTGTAGCTGCTGCAGTATATCACCAAGCATTAATTGGAAATGTATATGGTAAGGCTTTTCAACCATCTTAGTCACGAACATGTCAGGCCCGATTTGACAGAGATAAATTAATCTTTTAAATGCTACGCCAAACACCTGCAAATCCTCCGTGCACCTGTCAGTCGACCTGTCAGTGTCCTACATGGACCTACAGTCCAGTACAGTCCATGGCTGCCTGCATCCACCAGGCTGGCATCTATTTTTAGGATGCATCGTGCTTTCTGTGTGTGTGTGTGTGTGTGTGTGTGTGTGTGTGTGTGTGTGTGTGTGTTGGATCTATATCAGGGGTGTGACAGCATGTTGTGGAAAGATGAGGAGCCGTTTTCTCTGCCAGCAGAATGTGACCCAGTATGTCTTTCTACTCAACTACAAGCTCGCTCTGTCTCACTTTGCATTTCATTCAGTGTTAACACTTTTTTGGCACAAGGTCACCCATGGCTGTGCGTGTTAACGAAGGAATAAGCACGTACTATTTATTTCAAAGCCTACTTTATTTTAATGACTCCTGGATTTTACTCATATTTTTACAGAAAGTATGTGTTATCCACGTGAATCTAAAAATGTATTAAGTCTACAATGCTGAAACATTATTTTATTAATAGTTTGTAGCATGTTAGTCAAATGTGAATCCATTTCGTTTGACCAAATTTCATGCACATGCAATAATATTAGATAAAAAGGCAGTTGTCTTGTATTCGGTGTAGTCTTTAAGACCAGAATAAACTGTGAATAAATCTGGAATATGAAAGAAAAAACGTATAAATGTGCAGATGAACGAAATGACATCTCAGTTGGACCAAACCGTGATTGCACAGCTTCAGTCCAAGGACCTGAAAACACAACCAGATTTTTTATAACCAAGATGAGGGGAAAAAAAAAAAAAAAGGTGTTAATAACAGGGTTAGAAGGTTTCATTATCATTATTTCTGATTAGGCTGATTCAAGAGCAGGAAGCTTTTGAATGTGAAAATCAGATTTCCAGCAAAGAAGGACATAAATGACAACATGTAATGTGTAATCTGTGCAGCAATAAAAATCGATATTACTGCACGTCTGCATGCATGATTTGCCCCAGGCTCGACTGTAAATACTAAATAATAGAGGATCCAATACAGAGAGTAGAGAAACACAAGAGAAAAAGCATGAACAAGAAGAAGGGCCTGCTGGAGAGATGATCCACAAATCAGCAAATATTGCAGTCGAGCTATAGTTTAAAGGGCTGATGGGTCCACATTGTTGCATAAATCTGTAAAGATGAAAGGTAATTACTGTTTTTACAAAATTTTGTTATTTAATTTCCTTATACTATACAAAATAAACTAAACATGCATAGGCACTGGGTCACATTAGATGTCTACACATCTTAACTAATGAGCGAGAACGTCTCCACACAGAGCTGTTTGACGTACTTACATGTTTGTTTAAAAAGCAGAGAAAATTCCTCTCTGACTTAAATGAACTAGATCATATCTTGTTGTTGCAGCCTGACAGAGCTCACTCTACAACCCCACCCTAAATGTAGTCATGCAAATATGAAGACATGCATGTAAACAAAACTAAGAGTCTTCTGCTCTTTAAGGCTGTATGTAAGCACAGCTCTTTGATCTCAATGCTCTTTGGGTAATGTGTTAGCATGCTAGCATGTGTTAATTGTCTCTTAACACAAACTACAACAGGAGCTAGTGGTATTGTCAGTTTTTCAGTTATAAAGTAAAAGAACAAAGTATAAGATTTAGATATTTTATCATAACAAGAACCACTGGGATGTGTGCATCACATTTCACACAGCAGTGGCTGAGATATTTCAATGAAAAGAGAAATATGTCAAATTTATGTAGGAGTATGAAGCATCAATATGATTCAACAAGTCAAACATCAGAATTTCTACCATTTGTCATGGAAAACAAGTTGACATTTCAGTCTCCACCAAAAAATGTCAACCAGCTGATGGCAGCTGATGTGTGAAAAGGTTTGTTACACAGAACCTTCTGAGAAGTATTCCTGTGAAACTGGAAAAGGTCAGGCACTTTGATAAAATACAAAGACGACTGGATTAATCAAATGTCTATAAAATGATAATAACTATCTAACAAACATGAACCATGGGAGAGAGATATCCCTAAAGCCAGCAAGCAGCAAGTATAGCTAGCTGTGCAGTCAGCATGTCCTTAGACGATTCCTGCTGTGTTTGTGGAGGAAACGAAGCATCTCCATCTCCTAAAACATGTCTGTGGGCGTGGCCTTCTTGACCAGTAGTTGCTCATAGGAAGCTGATTGGTCCAAACCGACCGTGGTAGTGAGAGCCCTGCAACATTCCAAGGTAAGGTGATGATAGACGTGGATGTGAAGTGAAAATCTGGTGCCAATCCATCGACTTGCTGGTGTTAAAATAACGTCAGAGGACCGCCATGTTTACGTCTACTGGGGGCTGTAAATGTTTGTCTGAAATGTCATGGCAGTTCATTCAGTGGTTCATGAAATTAGCCTGGACTCTGAGCCCACAAACCAACATTCAGATGCCCCCCAACGTCAAGTAACAGAGCTACAAACTGGTGCTTGAAAAATCGGAGTATTATTTTTGCATATATATTTTATGTCTGGGTTTCAAAACAATGCAACTAAATGATTTTGTTGTGCAAATTCTTCAATTCCTTCAGACAATGCCTGCTTTTTAACTGTCGGTGTTATTACTCTGGGTACAGGGGTACAGTTCCTTTTCTTTCTATCAGACAGG
>VOQK01017081.1:11796-24004 GCA_015052645.1 Benitochromis conjunctus
AGCTACATCACTGCGCACCACGAGTGGTTTCATTTGGAGCCGCAAAGCGCGACATCAAAAGGAGGCCAAAAACTGTCTTGGAAGACTGATTAGTTTTGTATTATTGTAAGATTATAGTTTCCTCAACATAATTACATTATAATAACTGGCTATATATATCGCATATTCAGTAGTACAAATTAAGTGTGAAACATCTTTAGGCGTGCAATTCATATATAGATTTTAAATTGAAAAATTCAAATGGTCTTTTCAATTAAATTTCAAAAAGACTGATGCCATTGTACCGCTCATCTACACTCCCTACAGCAGAAACATTGAGTTTGAAGAATAAGTAATGTTCCTGATATTTTTCACATTGATTTACTCTTCTGCTGCTCCGTCAACAACTTACCACAAATTAGTAATAACATAATTAATATTTAATACAGTTATTATTAACTTAAAAAACTGCCCATTTCAAAACAGTTCCCATTAAAATAATTTGTCAAATTCTAAGTTATTTTTAATATAAATGACTGGAAACTGGTCATGGAGTGTTTTTTATGAAACATAATCCGTTTGGAACAAAGGGAAATGAAATGCTCACTTCCTACTAAAATTTAAAGTTCTCAGTACTGAGATGGGACCAGTAATAATTGCATTAGTACTATACTCTGGTATTTAATGGGTTAATGTGTTCAATAAATAATTCACATGAAATTATTAAAATGTACCCCTCTGTTTGAAGCAAAGTCAGTAATAGATCGTTTATTTTTTTCTGATGTTCTTAGAATATCAGTATTGTTCCCACTAAGTAATCTTGCCTTCAAACTACCTTTGAACACCTACCCATCCAAGTGGATGGGTAGGTGTGTGATGGACGGGTGGATTTTCTTTTCCTAAGTAGTGCAGGCCAAGCAAGGTTAGCCTGAGGACACTCCTCTTGTTCTAAGGTCTCCACTTGGCATGGAAAACCTCCAAAGGAAGCATCCAAGGGGGCAAAATTGGACTGTGAAGGAGCACGGGCTCTACACCGAGTACATGTCTAAGCTCCTCATATGATCTCTAAGGCTGGGCTCTGCCAGCACATGAAGGAAACTTGTTTTAGCTGCATGGTGACGATCTCATTCGTTTGGTCACTACCTGTAGCTCATTAAAATAGGTGAGAGTTGGAACTTTGCCTTCTGGGTCAGTGTCTTCCTCACTACAATGGTGCAGAACAGTACCTGTATTACTGCAGACACTGCATCAATCCACCCGCCTCTCTCACGTTCTGCTTTACAGTGACTCATGGGCCAGATCCAGAGATACTTTTCCTAAGATACTTCTTTGCTTGGAGAAGCAGCTCATTACCAAGAAAAGGAATTCCATCATCATTTTCTGTCAGAAAACTTGGCCTGAGACCTGAAAACTCATCCCAGTAGCTTCACACTCAGCTGAAAACTGTCCCGGTGCACGCTTAAAGTCTTCTTCTAAAGAATCATGTCATCTGCAAAACAATAAGGATGAAGATCTGAGGTTCCCAAAACTCCACTGTCCCTCTTGTCCATTATTATCATGAACAGAGTAAGAGACAAATAACATACCCTCCGGTCCCTCTTTTTGAAAATGGGAAACCCACTCTGGTCTGCCACTTCACAGTCCTCCACCAGAGCCTTCAGCACCTCAGAGAGAAACTCATCCACACCCAGTGTCTTGCTGCTGAGGATCTTCCTGACAGCACCTCTGAGCTACAGGCTTTTTTCATTCACGCCCTCCATCAGCAGGTTCTTCAGAGCGACGTTCTCGTACAACCCTTCATTTTTACTGGGATGGTGCCAAAGTAATTGATGTTAATAGAAATGTAGATCAATTACATTTTATTTACTCTGCAACTAAATGTACTGTCTTCATACCAAGGTATAAATCCTACCGTATTAGAGACAAGACTTCCTATGAGCAAGCACTGGGTAATAGCAGGGAGGAAGAACCTCATCTTCACAGGATGAGACCTCTGACAGTACGAGGATTAGACAGGATACAGTATATCTGAGTCAATCAGGTGGCGTTAGAGAAAAGAAAGGTTAGTGCATGGAGAGATGATGAAGAGCAAAAGCAGTGATATAGAAATGAATGGAGGGGAAAGTGTTCAGTGCATAATGGAAGGTCCTCATCCGCCTGGGCCTATGACAGGGAAGGGATAGTTCAACGTCATCTACTCAGCATGAGCATCAACATGCTGTCACTGAATGGTGTTCAATGCTCACTTTACTGAAAGGACAAACGGGGTTTTTATACATATCATGTGTGAGTCTCAACTACATGCATGACTTTTTGAGTTCATCGTTACATTGAGGTGCCCTAGGCAGCAATTGTCAGATCTCGTAGATTCCCAAGCTATCGGGCCGTACTCTGACCTTGTTCCATACTAATTCCACGGTGATGAAGAAAACTCTGTAACACCATACTTCCAAAGACAGAAAATCCGCATTGCTCCGATTAACATAACGTATATGATTACTGCGACTAACGAGAGGATTCACTTTCTGATTGAAGGATGAATATTCTATTTATATGTCAGATTATTTGAGGTCATCTGATGTAAGGGTATTTAGAACAGATCTTTAGGAATACTATAATTCCACACATTATCAACCAACCAGCTGAAATCTTCTGTTGCACTGGACAGAAGAGCTACAGGGCATTGTATCAGAAAATATCCAAAGCAGTAAAGCTTGGAGAAAATTATGTAAACCTCATGTTTTACAGAACATTAGCAGGCATTTGCAAGATGTTTTTTTTGCTTTGTTCCTCTTCAGTTACTATAATGTATATCACAGGCTTACAAAGGATCTCTATGGGGGCTTTAAACTTTGTTTCTTACATCCTTTCTAAAACAAGTCTGAATAGTCTTCTTGATCAGTGCATCTGGACCACTTTTGGATGATAAACTAAACAGACAAAAACACATTGGCCCATAGAAACTTATTTTTTGAAGGGCATTTTCCCCATGCAATACTGAGCAAACACCTATCAAAGCGGGGCGACTAATGAATAGGTCTACAGCTTGGCCTTCCTTGGCAGAGTATGGAGTGTTTGAAAAGAGAACGAACTGAATGGCATGCGTTCACGTCAGTGTTTGCATACAAAGAGCTACGGTTGTTTTCCTGTGCCTGACTGATGTGTGACAGACCCAGAAAATAAATAAATAAAAGCTAGATTCTGCATTTAGATGCTGGCACAAAAGATGTTTGAAAATGAGTCCGTCAGCATGGGATCTAAGCATCAGCTGAACAGATCTGTGAACCTGCAGACAGCCCTGTTTGATGAAAAAAGGTCAAAAGATGTATGCATATCTACATTTCTGAAATAGTTTGAAGTTCTGTAAATAATGAATAATTATTATCTTTAAACAATAATTATGTTTTTTTTATTGTTGTTTACACCCCGTTTAGTGTTTTATTCATCGTTTCTGTGAATTTCTGTATTATGTGAATTTCTGTATTTCATACCTATTAAATCTTCATACAATAACACAACTGCTACTCTGTATTGTATACTCCCATTGATGCATTTTTTTGTGATATTTGCTTTTGTTTCTGTAACCGAGTTCGCTGCTGGGTCAAGGCTGCTTTACTCTGCTCTTTGACTGCTATTCTACTATTGTTCAACTCAGCTAAACTCAGCCTTTGTGCGTTTGTGTCTGCATGTTTGAAGTAAACATCGTTTAGATATCTGGCTGAAAACCGAAGCATTATCTTTGATTTTGGGCTGTTTGGCTGTCTGCATTTGTAGCTGTTTATTATCATTTCTCTAAATAAAGCTTGAGGAATAACTGTGTATGATGTTCTGGACTTCAAATCATTTACACATCTCGAGTTGGGCTCATATGGAATCATTTAAACTCCATATTTCAAATGTTTACACTTGCACATCCTTTTTGGGATAATTATTGCAAATACCTGACTCCCCCCTCCCACCTGTCACACGGATGATGTGATTAGTAATAAATCACTTCCAGCTGAATGATGACATGCTCCTGAAAGATATCCATGTAATCGTAGCCAAAGATCTATTAGGATTCTGGTTTGATAGTAAAATATTGTCACTTAGCAGCGAAAATAAGCTACCCTCAGAGTGGGACACGTGTGTATTGTGTAACAAATATTGATAGCACTCATGTTTTGATGCTGAGGGAACCAAATTCATAGGGCTAATTGTCAAAATACCTCTTCCCACTCAAGCACTGCAAGACTTGAGGGTACTTGTTTGCCTCTTCTGCTCTGATGATACAATAACTCCAAACAAGTTTGCAGCCTCAGGAGTGATGCCTCTCGCACAGTATATGTGTGTTCCTGGGCTCATACTTCTTTTTCTCGCTGCGAGAGCAGAGAGCACGTCTAAAGCTCTTAGCAATGTTACCATGATCTAATAGTGCATTTTCACCTTTATGTCTCACTCACAGCTTCCTATATTTGTTACCTTATGTTGAAATGTGTCACATAAAAGGGCAGGTGGTACATGTGATGTTATGATTCAGCCACACATGTATTTTACAGAGTTTGTACCTCATAACAAAAGGCGACTCCTCAGTTGTGCTGTAGGTGACCTTGTGTCCCCCTAAGCAACTACTGGCAAAGCAAAGCAGAGCTGCAGTTCACCTGTTTATGTCACAGGTAAATAATGCCTTTGAAACCCCAGCAGTAAATAAATGATGGCAGCCAGTCAGGGGTCTGTTGATTCAAGTTGAGCATTAGCATTTCTACTCCCTGTTAATGGCTGACCCTGTTTTCCCCTGGTGAGGACTAGCGAGCGTGCCGGCTCGTAGATAACAACCTGTGTTAATGACAGGGAGTCCAGCCAATCCCCCCACTGTGTCTTGGGCTAATCTGCTTTGATTACCTTTGCTACCATCTCTATTATCAACAGATTTCAGTCATCAACAAGGAATTACATTAATGCCACTTCCTGTGACCCAGCTGCACTGAGCACGAGCGTGTGGGTACATTTGTTAACATGTGTATCCCCTTGGGTGAAAGGTTGGGAGCCAAAGGTTGTGAGAGTGAAGATTTGTAAATGAAGTAACACCCACTGGCCTGACATTAGGTATTCTCTTCTCTGCAGAGAATCGTATGCTGAGTTCACCCAGAGATCAGCTGGTCCCAGAATACACAGGAGTATAAGACACCGCTACAGCTCTCTCAGATCATTTAGTATTATTTGTGCATTTGAGGAAAGATGCAGAGCAGGAAATCTGTGGATGTGTGGCAGGCGGGCACAGACACGTCTCTAGTGGCTATGGGAGAGCGTACCATGAATAAATTTAGCTCTGTCCCCAGGAGATTGCCTTCAATCACGAAGCATAAGGTGTCAATGCGGCGCCCTGTGTGCATGCACCAAATTACCTTCCACCAGATTGCTGAGCTGGGTCTAATAGGAATAGGGGAACAGACTGAAGAGGACGGACTGCTAATTAATCTGGCCAAAGTCAGAGCCCATGTCCTGGGGCTGCTGTCAACTGGTCAAGTTGAGGCCAGGGATGCTACGCATGCTGTCCAATAAGCAGAAGTATTTACTAGGAGGGGTTTCTAAAACATAAACACACACAAAATCTGATATCCGTGTCCAAAAAAAAAATGTACTGATGATGTTCACATAATCAAATGTTTATGCAGTGCCAAACCCCAGAAGCCCCTGTAATGCGGATCTATAATCACCAATGTGTTTGTGTAGCATAACAGCATCGAATGTTTCCAGTAAATTCTATGATGTACGAACCATAACATTAAAGGCCATATCCAGTATTCAGCACAAGCTGAAATATTAACATGTCAATTTACATACAAATTTTCAGGCATCTAAAAGCTAAAAAAACTCTTTCCCAAGCCATTTTCCCATTTTGAATAATAGGTGGCTTTCTCAGATCCAGTTGATTGACTAAACAAAGACATGACTAGTGCATTAAAGCAATTGTTTATTGCCAGTGAATCATGGCATATGTATAATTTTGCTGTAAATGGTTATTAACCGATACAGAAACCATGGATTTGTGTAATAGCTGGTAATCATTCCACCTCAGGATGTGTTTTCTACCTCATACGCAGGGTTAAAGAATTAGAGTGTAGTCAATTACATTTAGCAGGTCACAGAAATTGATTTACTACCTAAGGAATTTTTTTTTCCAGCTGGGCTCTGGCTCTGTGGTGGCATTCTGCTCACATAATCAAGGATGAGCGTTGCCTGTCTACCCAATCTACCACTTGGTCCCACAGGGAAAAATGACTTGCAGCAGGAAAACCTGCATGAATACTAATTCACCTACTTGGCTTTAACAGCTTTTGCAAGCCAGTCTCATAGGAATTTGTAGAATATGATGCCTTTCCATCTTTCCATATTAATTACCCCAATTGAAAATAGGGAGAGCAAAAGATGGGCATGGAGGACGAGAGTGACAGAGGAAGAGTTACGAGGAAAGAAAGAGAGATGGAATCATGGGAATAGCTCTAAGCAGGGACTCTCTGCTCTTCATTCTAAATGCGGTTAATTATAATGTGATTTGAAGCATCTCGGGCAGAAATCTGGCAATCTAGATTTGGAGCTCTCTGACCAGAGCCCCGGTTTGGGTCTCTTCATTAAAGCTCAACATAGCTGGTCCTTCTCGTGTTCTCAGCTTAAGGATCACAGAAATGGGATCGATGCTGGAATAAAACTAGGACACAGGAGTTTGTTCAAATGTGTGACACATGAGCTCTTAGTCCTGTAGTGCCTTTTACAATGAATTTAGCCAAAAACTTCATCTACCAAGGAGTATTTAAAAATCAAATCTTGCAGTTGAATTAAACATGAAAATGCATTATTTGAATAAATAATAATGTTTAAATAATTAATAATCTGCTAAATTCATAAGATCATTTGCTGTACAGCCGATATATCTTCATGTTTGTGTAGATGTCATTGGGATAGCCAGAGGCAGTCAGAGTCAGAATGTCTTTGTAATTCATTTAAATATGCTTTTGTTAGTGGCGCCTACACGAGCGGTAACAAGGTCAGCGCAGTTAAATGTGTCCTAGCTTAATTAATTAAATGGTACATGTGTTTTTAATATCAGTCCTTTTTCTGTATGAAAATGATTCGCTATTTATGATTATGAGAGTAAATTTTCCTTGATCAGATGCATTCAGTGCATCCTTTTCAATATTTATAATAATGAAAAGTAAGTAATAGTTTTCCTATTACAGCGCTACAAGCATCAGAGAGGACTTCATCAACATTTACAGCATTCAGTTGTACCCTACAACCTGTTGTGGTAGATGTCCGCCCCTCCCTGAGCCTCTTCTGCCAGAGGTTGTTTCCTGACAAAAGGGAGTTCTTCCTTCTCCCTGTCACCAATTGCTTGCTCACAGGGGGTCATCAGAAAGTTGGGTGTTATTGTACTGTCTCTACCTTACAATAAAGCACCTTGAGGCAACTGTTGTGATTTACTGCTATGTACATAAAATTTAATCGAACTGACAAAGAACTACATCACTGGACAAATCTCCTGTAGCAGTAATTTGCTAGTGTTCAGACAGTGGTAGAAAAACCATTGTACAATCAGCAGCATCTTTCCTGTTAAGACTCCTTAGATCCTCAGCGATGAACACATCAACTGCAGGATCATGTGGTTACACGAAACAGATGGAAACAGAATTGTTTGGATGTTTGCAGCAATATTTCAGTCACATATTCTGAAACTGATGGTTACTGAATGAAGCTAAAGAGCAGCGACCTAAATCTTGCACAATATTGTACAAGTAGACTCTTTGATTCTAGCAGGTCATGCACAACAGCAAAAACATTTAAAACCTATGACACAAAGATAACATAGAAGTTTCAAAATGAGAAATAGCAAGTTATTTGTGGATTTCGTCATCAATGGTATCATAAAAACGTTCACAGAACTCAAAGTCTGAAAACAGTCATGACCTTCACAGTGTGAGGTAGCGCTTCATTAACATTAATACATTTTATTGGTAAAAGCACAGGACACCACCACCACTACAGGATTTGGGCACCTTGCAGTCACTGAGTCAACCACAAACCCTCTGTATATTAAAGTACCCAAGAGCCAGATGTGAGGCCATCAGACCAAATTGTGAAATGCAGCAGGACAATGATCTCAAGCACGGCAGCAAACCCCTCCAGTCAAAGTCCAGACCTGACTGAAATGCTGTGGCGGGGCTTGAGATATGCCCTAAATCTTAACAAAGCAACATTTTAAGACGAGAGGGCAGACGCTCCTCCACGACGATGTGAAACATACTGATGCAAAAATAAATCCCTTCCCTTCCCCCTGCTACTAAAGATGCTTCAGCAAACTACAGAACCATGCAGTGCACTTACCTTTGCACACACAGATTCAGCACTTTGGCTTAAATTTTAGTAAAACAAATAGTGACAGAGTGTAAAAAGTCACGTGTTCATATGAAGTTTTATTAAAATCCTTTTAGAGCCTGATAGATGTATGTTTTTTCCCCTGACTGCATGAACAGTTTATCATATTAAACTTGAAACTCACAAGTACAATGTTATTTCCAACAACAAATGATTATATTTAACATTAAATCTATGTTTCGCATGAGGAAGTCAACATGTTGTGTTTACAGGTTGTGAACAGCCTTAGTGCAAGGGACCTCTGTTTTTTTTTTTGACACCCACAGAAATGCAGACTGTGATATGTTTTCTATGATGCTGTACAGAAAAAAAAAAATATTCTTGTAATGAAAGATCAAAGTCCCATGGACATGTAACATCCTTCCATAAAGACGGTATCCAGCTGTAGATGGGAGCAACTCTGCGCTTTTATATATGCCCACTGAAATCCTCCCTAAAGCATCATCATAATAAGGGTTTTAGGCGCCCAAGCTGAACACATTTTCACTTGGCCCTTTGTGTCAGAGAATCTCACCTGGCCTTTGGAGTGGGGGCAGAGGGGAGCAAACCTTCCTGCCCTGACTATGGAGAAACAGCCTTCCTCTGTAACCCACTCTCATTCACAGACATCATTCATGTGCAAATCATTCTTGGACCTATTGTTCACCCACTGCGCTCTCAGATACTTGCTGAATCAAGTGATAAACGTAATGGCAGGGCTGGAGATATGTTTCATATTGTGAAAAGGTATAATAAGACTTATCAGAGCACTCACATTGGTTGAAAGAGGGAGAACCAACTTCATGCAACTAGCTGGAACAATAACCAACTTCAATTTCTGAAGAATAATATATTTTTTGTTGTTTTATTTGACACTACACTCGAACACATATATTTAGCCTTCAGTGAAGGCACTACAACTGTAGCATTGTTGCTGCAGTAGTCGAAACTGTTGCCCTCAAAAGACCATAAATGATCCATTTTAGTATGAAGGATGGTAGTAATATAAAGGTCCTAGTCAGCCAACATGCTACATAAGAGAAAACAGTTTTTACAAATATGTATCAGTCACTTCATAATTTAGGTGCTACAGTTTGCTAATCAAGGACTGTTTAAAATGCTTCGACCGCTTAATTCTACTTTAACGTTAGCTGCACTGTTAGAAGAAATTTGCAGACACTCCACAGACAACACTGAAGGTCATGTGACAAAATTCCCCACTCTGAAATCAGGCATTCAAAAACACGGACAAACACGCTGAACAGAGGACATGTTGGTGTCACAGCAGGAAGAGCAGTGATGAAATTGATTAGATTAAACAACAGCAATCGGTTTTGGTGAGCTCGCGCCAAGGTCCTGGTACACAAGCTAATGTGGCTCGCTGGGAAATTGAGCATAAAATCAGTTTTTCCTTCTATGAGAAATCATAACGTCTGTTGTGAAAAATCTAATGTCCGTCAGCCTCGTAAGCCACTTACAGGAATAAGTGATCGTTTGCAGAAGGAATATTAGACTGCGCAGTATGAGTACAGGAAAAAGAGAGTAACGTGAAAAGTCCGTCAGTAGTTAGTCTTCCTGTCAGCGTGTGTTTACAAAATGTCCCACAAACCCACCCGAGTAATTTATCAAGGTGTTGATTCCACAGACTGCCATCCCTGTACAGCTACAATGGTAACAGTGGTGTAGAAACGGGCGGTAAATAACATCCGCCCTTACGCACACCGTACCGGTATTTGTAAAGTTCATCAAGTTGTACTGACGTTATATTCTCATCAACAGCAACAACTGTGATGTAGCTACAGATAAACTGTAGAATTCAAGATGCAGGTAGCAGCAGGGCATTAATCGTGTAACAAAAGCCTCCGAGACACAGGTCTATCAAGCCTTCCTAACAAAATAAACTGTTTTTGTTTCACCGTTCAAGGGCAAACTCACTAATCCCAGCCAAAGTAAACAGTTTACCAAAAAACTGTTGATCAGTGGAGAAGATTGTTTAATGCAATATAATGGTGCCGGATCTCTTTGAAAGAGCCCGAGCCCGTGTAATCAAAAGCAAAGCCTTTTGTCTCTTTAACACACATACCAAAGAAGCTGCCGAAGAGGCCACATCAGAATGAATGAATATTTAATTGAGGCCTATTGAGGCAGAAGATCAAAATGACCTTGCTTTAAATGATTATTCACTGATAAAAATAAAAGTAGGGTAGGACAGAATGGAAGCTGTACACTGAAGAGCCTTTTCCCAACACTGTTCAACAATTGAACATGGAGATCTAGCACACGAGACAATTTCTCTTATAATGGTGGACAATGACCATATGCAGCTACTGTAGGTTGTGTTTCGAAGTTCAATTACATGATGGTGTCTGCGTTTTTTCTCTTTGGTCTCAGATAAAGATGAATATACTGGCACTGCTCTCTTTCCCCTTTTTACCAGCTGCTGTTGTGTATCTGGTCCTCGCGTTCGATCGGTACGGCAATGTTGCTGTGTTGTCAAACGGCCATCGGGTTACTGCTATTTGTAAATGTAACAAAACTGCATTGTGTCATACTTTAACCTTTGTTACATATGGCAGCTACAGGGATAGAGTTACGGGGATGCATAAAGCGTGAGTCGCAGTACTCTATATAAAAATATAACGCGTCACAAATACACGTGGTCGTGCATGTTATTGTTGTGCTCGCTTATTTTGTTAATCCGCATTACAAACAATACGAAATATTTCTTTAGAAATGAGCTACTACTGATCTGCATTACTATAAATGACTGTTTCACTTTTCAAGCCATTATTGGAAAAAAAAAGCTCTCGTCTTTAGCCTATGCAGCCGTGGACTTTTTCCACAATGACAAAAAACTCAAGGAAAGAGAAAATTGAAGCGTTCTATAAGTCTGACATTGCTTCACACAGATGTTCTGTTTAGGGTTCCTTGCTTTGACAATTGTGCTTTTTTATTTCCATCTGAAAGGAAATGTGCTCGCAGTCAAGCAGTCTCTCTGCCCTTTAGTTTCACATTGAACCAGTGGGAGTCGTTTGATTGCTTATACTTTAGCTGCCATGCTATTACTGTGATCAAGGACAGCTAAGTCTACATTTGATAACTTCACATTTGATAAAGAGACAAAACCTTGAGTTTCTCATTTTATAGAAACACACAAGAAACTGAAGAGTCTAGTCCCACCCATATAGTTTTTCATCAGTCCCAATGTCAGTCATGTCAGCTCCCACAGGAATCCACGTCTCCGCCACAATCACGCTATGAAAACAAAACCGATAGACACGATTGGAGCGCAGCCACGGGAGAGGATGAACACCTCTCAGGACTGTTTCAACATGTCATATATGTCAATAATTATCAATACTGTGGTTAACATGCAATTACAAAACATCAGTACAAAGGTGAGTTATTATATTTGTACTCAATTAAAAAAAAAAAGACATGATTTTAAGGATTGTACAGATTCAGGGACCTCAAAGGAAGATGAGTAATGATTTTTCCCATGGATGCTCTCAGTATCCACGTACCATTGCAGTTTGAAACTTGTGCTGCGCTTGAGTTTAGCAACTGAATCACTCAAAGGTGATGAATGTGTATCTATTCATAGTTTCCATCACAGGAATGCTAAAAGTACGCCTTTCTCCCACTGCCCGCCGGCTATTTTTACTGGGTTTGTTTAGCCAAAATGGTGGATAGCTGTTAAATTTGATGGGGCCAAATGGCGCGATCCCGCCTTCTCCATGACAACCCGTGTTATCAACGGTGAGTCATTAAACTGGTACTGAAAATAAGTGATGATTAGAAGAAAGATATACATTATTGTTTTAGTGTCGTCAGTACA
>VOQK01017081.1:36608-62874 GCA_015052645.1 Benitochromis conjunctus
AAAAAAATAAAAAAAAAAAAAAAAAACTAAAAAAATATGAAAAGCAAAGCAAAACTGTGATCTTCGGTGACCAAGTCCTAACACTTTTAACTTGGATTCACAATAAAAACATGGCTTTTAATCATTGTTGAAAGCCATACAATGTTTACGCCGCATTCATGCACTGTTATTTCACCCACAGCACTTCACACAGCCACTGCTTTTACACGCAGTCTAAAAAAAACCACCAGGTCTACAGGCGTGCATGTTTTGGCAATTACTATCAGTACCAAGGTCACCGTATTTGATTGTGACATTGATGTCGCTCAGCACAGCAAAATCCTTTCCTTGCAAAATCTTTAGTCAAGTTTTTTTTTTTAGCTGGTTATGTCTCTTTTGATTAAGTGTAGCGATTGGAAACTGGACTCATTTTGCTGGCTGTGCACCTTAGGGATGCGGACACATGAAAAACCCAGTAGGAAATCTGATAGCCAAGGGTAATATAGGATTACTTTACATTTCAGAGGTGCAGCTGAGGGATGGGCACACCAACTGCTTCCAGGATGCCGTCACATCTAGTATTTTAAGTCCAGCCTTGCCGGAGCATTGTTTAGAAGATAATGAGAACCGATGACAGATCTTTTGCGCTTCCCACCCTGGTGCCCTGACAATTAAAGCAGCCGCATTATGCTGGGGCAGTGAATTATCAATTTTGCTAGAATGCCTCAGACCAGGCTGAAAACACAGCTAGTGTTTTCTCGGAGATAATTAGAGAGAACTAGCGCAGCTCTTCAGGTGGGACTTTGACCCTGGATTCACCTTGATCATCCTGCCTCAGCCATTGTGTAAAAGAGCCCATTATTCACTGCAGTGGGAAGAAAACAAACCACAACATAAGGACAGTGTGAATGCTGGGGCACCGGCAATGCCTTTTTACCTCTAATAGGACCACTTTCCACAGGGCTTTCGTCCTGGCTGTCCTCTTCAGCACTTTGTAGTTCTGTAAGAAAGGGAAGCGCATAGTGAGAAGCAATGGCAGGGAAGAAGGGAGTCTAGGGATAGAAATGGGAATGGGGGGTCTTTCTTTAGCTCTGAAAGGATGGCTGTATGAAAACTGCGCTGTGAGGGATTTATAAAAAAAAAAAAAAAAAAGCTCTATGGTGAAACTGATTTCTTTCATGAAAGGGAAGTTTTAGTTCTCTGCAGAGTTGGTCTCCCCCCAAAAATAGTCTACATTTCCTTCCAGTTAATGGTCTTGTTACATATTACTGCACAATGACTTATCACAGCGTGGAATCACAAAAATCCATGCTGGATATATACACATATTTTTAACCCAAACCCATTCTAACGTTTCATTAGTATCATTTTCATAATTAGAATTTATCATGCCTAGTGATATTGTACCAATCATCTTCAGTGACCTTGGATCCGTTGCTTCTGTACGGGCCTGGCAGGTTTCATGTCCCCGTCAGCCAGGAGAGAAGGAGGACCACATAAAGAAGATAAGTCACTCTCGTCCTCTGCTGAGGGGCACTCCTCACTGGACCGGGACAGAAGTGTCCTCAGCAGCACTTTGGCCTGCGAGCAGCACAAATTAAAACCACACTCTTAATTGTTCTCATTTTGTGAAGGAAGTGTCAAATTGAACTCTCGCCGATTAGGCAAGTCATTTACTTTGGCCATGGCTGCTCGCACAGAGGTGCAGCTGTAATGCGTGTTCAAACGCCAAGAGAAAATAACTTCAAATCGTGTCACTCGTTTAACTAAAAAAAAGACGATTTCGCACACTTTCGCTCCCGCTCTCCCTCTCAATCACACTTTTTTCCTCTCACTCTCTCTTTTCATCCATGAGATTAGAGAACTGCCTAAAGAATGCAATCACCCCGGTGTTAATGTGCAACACGTCCCAGATATCTTCCCTCTTGGCTGAGAGGATTGAGACAAACTACTCTCTTCCTCCCACTCTGCTCGTTTTTATCTCTGTGGAGATGAGGATACACAATTAAGAGGAGCTGTTCCAGGAGATGGGGAGCAGCGAGATGCCGCACACCGATTTCCTTTCTCTCCTCCTTCCCTCCCCCCGTATCAAATCCTGCCATCACCATTTCTCTTTTGTGATCAAAGACTGCCTCTCAGCCTCAGATGGCCATTTGCAACTTTTAATGAGCACTAATATGGAGGGGATGATCAGGAGGATTTTGACAGTGACAAACTTTAAGTGCATTGTAAGTTGTTATCAGTAGGTCACAGTTATGACTGACAATGTACACGCTTTCATTTGCAGAGAGGAGAGGAGACGCAAACACACGACAATCTGAGTTTGCCACTTGGTATTTGATGCTGCTGCACAATAAAAACTGTCTTGATCCTTGTCCCCGATATCCCTCTTTGTTCCTTTTTTTAGATTTAGTCAAATGTACCGTGGGTTGAGGGCTCTCGCAGACCCACTGCATTTTAAATATCAATGAATGCAACTGTTAGCACTTGAATATTCAAAGGGCCTCTTTGAGTGTGTGCATGCGAGCTGCATGCTCCCATTTGTCAGAGTAGCCAGGCTGTGTGGCAAGACGTGAATGGAAATTTCTGTTTTCTCTTGTGTGTGGAGAGTAAGCTGTTGTGTGAGAGGACATAGAGGAGAGAGGCATGAGGGGAGAGATGGAGAAATAGATGGAGACGGAGTGAGGACGCTGAAGAGAAAGAAAGATTTCCACTCAGGCTTTTCCTCATGTGCTTGGATACAATCATTTCGATGGCAGCACCCCTCTTCCTTTTGTCAGTTCATACTTTTAAGAGGCTGCACAGTCTCCCTCTTTGCTTCTCTCAACGCGTCAGCGATACTGCAGCCACAAGAATCCACATAACATGAATCCAGAAACATTAATAAGACAAAAACCTGCATGTGTAGATAATCACTCTGGCAGGCAGATAGTGGGATTGCTGACATATCTCTTGACATCATCTTTGAGCTCTGAGTGGGAATATTCTTTGTCATTTCTTTCTTTGTTTAATTGAGCATGATCCACAAGGTCAATGAGTGGGAAATTTAAAATAATCCCATTGAGTAGAAGGTCCAAATGGCTCCCTCATTCAATCAGACCCAACTGACGGCTATACTTTTGGCTAATGCTAAATTAAAAGCAAGTGTTTCTCAGATGAATACACCACATGAGATGAAAGAAGCCAAGCTGAGGCTGTAATTTGCGATTACGACATGGGTCAGGGTTTCCCTTCTGTCTAGGTCAATGTGTGGAGCAATCTGATGAGCAGGAGGCCAGGGCTTAGTTTCCAGCACGAGACACAAAGAGGGCATTTAGCAGTAACTGCACTTCTCCTCAAAAAACACGCAAAGAAACAAAAACACTTGCTCATTTGGAAAGAAGAGGGAAAAAAGTGGCCATATTTCTGTGCAGATATCAGCTTGCTTTCGGGATGCAAGTGTGTGACCTCCTGTTTGTGTTTGTGCGCGTGTCGCTGGAGTGGATGTGCCTTCGACGCTACCTGGTGGCTGTAGGTGGCATGACGGCTGAGCAGCAGCGGCGTGAACAGTTGGACCAAGCGCTCAGTGCTGAGGACGCGGCGCTCCTTGAGCACAAGGGCGTGCTTGAACCAGCGATCCCACAGCCGAGCAGCATTAGGAGGGAGGCTGGTGCTGTGGTGAGGACGGGGGTGGGATTAGACCGAGAGAAATAGCGGCTTTGTTGTTGAATACACAGTAGGAAATATGAACACGAATCATAATTACACCCGCACAAAGAAAAAGATAATTAGATAATCAAGAAAAGTGAAGAAGCTGAAAAGTGTGGAACACCTCCGGTATAAAACATTTCTTCTTTTAAGCAGCCTATTTAGCACGGGCGCTTTCGGTGTTATCCTAAAACAACTCAGAGGCTATGGATTATTAATGAATTCCAGTTAACACTGAATAGACACAGACAGCAAGATTGATTCAGGTTGAAAAAGTGAATAAAAGGTCGAGGTCAGCCAGTAGGGATCTCCAGAGGAAAGAGGGGGGACACTGCTAGATGTGCTCCTTTGAATTGACTATATAGCAGGAAAGGTCTCAGTGAAATCAATAGAGTAGTGAAGCAGAGCATGGATTTAGCTCAGAGTATAACTACTCATTATCCAAAGGACTGGAAGTCGCAGATAGGGCATTTTAATTTACTCATGACATTCACCCACGCAGTGTTACCGTGTGAGGTGACACCAAAGATGACCTTTTACATTTGTGGACAAGGGAGACTATATCAAATAGTAGAGAGAAATATCTCTGACTGCTGTAAGTGCATGACCCTCCCCACAGTCGAGTGAAGGAAAAAAATAATAATAATAAAATAAAATAAAATGCACACACAGCTATCCACGCGCACTGTAAGGTGGTTCACTTTCCTGAAGAAAAGAAGACAAACATCTATTGAACTCTGCAGCTTTTAGAGCACTGATATTTGTGCTCTGAATGACTCCATTATTGAGGTGGTACAAGTAGATAATCACGCAATACCCAAAATATCACCAACAACATTTTGTCATATATCTATATATAAACAGCAACAATACATACACTTACATAACATGTACGCATAATTTTTACATCATCATAATTAAAAAGTAAATATAGCAAAAACTGCAACTGCACACAAATAACCCAGCCTGTGGTTTTGTTTTGTTTTTGCAATCCCACTTAGCTGGAAAAAAATATATGAATCTAAAATATAAGTAAAAAAAAAAACATGCACAGGCTGATGTCAGTTTCTGGCGTAGGATCCACAGACAAACCAGGAGCCTTACCTTATTTCATTAGGCTCAGTGCTGGACTGATGAGCACACACGAGATCCTGTGGTAGCACGCAGCCCTTTTCTGTGCTCCATGACAACCTCTGAAGCTCATGAAGGACGACTGCTCCACACGCTCCAAGGTCCTCGTCATTCAAGCCCGCTCCATCGTCACAAAGGCTTCCCAATATATAGAGAGCAGTCAGCTATTGCCATGGAGCTGTGGGCTCTGCCAGCAGGTCAGGAGTACACAGCGTACATCGACAACAGCTAATACTTCACAGACAATACCAGTATAATCATACACATCAAGGCGCATGCACTCCAGCTCACATAATATCACAGCATGGCTAAACGTTATGCCAAGGGTCGTGACACAAAATGGCCCAAGATGTCATCACCGTGACATCATTTACAAATGTGACGTTTGTATAGATGGAGAGCTTTACCTTTGCTAATCATTGATCAATACTTTACAACTGTTGTAAATGAATCGTGAAACATCTTCTACAAAAACCAACCTTTATCTAATAAATCATGTGCACAACGCTCTCTCTGCCTCCGAACACCCAGGAACAATTCACCAGAGCGGTTAATAAAACAATCCCACGTGTCTGAAACCCCCTCAAAAATAAAGATGCATGCATGGCGGTAATGACACTTCATCTAATGTGAGAGCCCTCGGCAGAAAGATAATATGTTTTCCTCATCTGCACAAACCGCCCCATTAAATAAATATGTGTAGCATTTCATTCAGACATGGGGAGATAAGTTTTAAAAAGTTTGAAGAAAGACACTAAAGGTATACCTGATAATTCTACTGAGCTGGAGCCCATCGACTGAAGAATCCCCATACACACTGGCCTGCTGGCTGTGAAGTCGTCCTTCAATGCTGTCTAGCAGATTAAAGAGTCCTTCCTGGGAGAGACTTAAAATAAATTACCTATTACTGTGGTAAATGAACAAAAAAATGGCAGAGGTCACGTGATCGATAAGTCTACTATTTTTTAAAAGAAAAAAACAAAACAAAAAAAAAAACAAGATGTTATTTGATTCAAAAATCTATGATAACATTTTTTCCAGGCGATTTCCTTGAGGTACTCAAGGCCTGCTGGAGAATGTGATCATTAAAATGCTCCTGCCACAATACAGCATTTCAACAGTTCGCCGTGCTCGTTGATTTTGCCACATGTAATAACAGGTTGCAAGCAACAAAACCAGCATTCAGATCCTGAGCTTGCACCAGTAGGTGTTTGCTGCTGAATTAATGTGGTATCGAGCAGAGTTGGTTAAATTGCAAAATAACGTTCGAAACGACTAATATGACGTTACAGTTAAACTCTATTACCGGTTCTACCTCGTGCATAAAAGTGCGTGGAAAAAGAGGGGCCTCTGGATGATTTCTTTTGGTGAGAGATTTACGCTTTAATCTGGTCCTGTGTGCGGCTCCAAAATGAGAAATGGATGCCTAATGCATGTGGATATTGAGAATCCATCTCTTTCTTGAGCATTAAGCTCTGGGTGGCCCTCATTGAATTCTCCCAGAAACCCCAAGCCGAGAGATCCTGAGCCCCCTTACATAAAAAGAGGCCAAAAAGAATTTATGACAATCTGTAATGGGCTCTTGGGTTAGGGGTCAGCAAACAATTGCTCCCTCTTTTTTGCAGGTTGTTTCCTGGTAACATCCTGATTAAGCTGGCAGCTTGAATTATATCCATGACATTCTGTAGTGTGCAATCCATCTGTGCCAAGTCCTCTTCAGTGTGGCTGAAGTAGAATAGGCAAAAGCTCTGTCTTTTTTTTCCCTCTCCCTTATTGCCAGCGTGGGCCTTGAAATAGTCATCTTTCTCTTTCCACTTTATTTATCAATGCTCTTCAAAAAGAGACCTTTAGAGAGTGAGAAAGTGAATTAGTTGTGTTTTCCTGCAAACCCCTCTCTCTACTGTATTGTTGCCAGCTTTCATGTCAAGGTCTCCAACCTCACTTTAGATGCTACTATTGTCCGCGTGTCCACATCATCAGGAGTGTATTGTTAGCCAGGAGGAAGAGGTCAGCCTCTCTGCAGCAATATTGCTCTACAGCTTTGAGTTGTGACTCTGAGGTTATTTATCACATGGAATGGCCTCACTATTGAGTGACTGGTGTCAGGCGAATCTCACCATCCAGGCACAAATAGCAAGTGTAACACACAAAAGGACACAGAAAATATAACCACAAGTAATAACAGCACACACTAAGTGCAGTTACACCTGCCTAAATCTGGGATAGGTCCCAACATGCTGTCAAAATTCACCAAATTTGCAAGACCTTTGCTAAACTAGAATTTAAGCCACAGGAAAAAAAAATACCAGAGGAATGCCCTAATGACACTGCAATTACATAAAAAAAATAAAATAAAAAAAATCCTATAGGCTTTAAGCTCCATCTGTGGGATTAACTGGGATTTTTAAGAACCCAGTGTTAACTGTATCACATGCTGTCACCAATCAATCAAACCCATCCTGCACTTCAGACAACATATTTGAGAGCAAGGCACGTTGAGGACATTGTGATGGGTATTAAGAATTAAACTCTACAATAGTTGAGTCTGGAGGAGAAATGGGTTGTTTTTCCCTGACTGTGAGGGCGATATAAACTTTAACCCTAAGAGAAATAGAGAGAGAAACAGGGTGGGAGAGACAGGATAGAGACTGGATGCTCTCTGAGCTTTACATCAAAGCCTCCGGTTTTCTCCTCACACAAACAAGCTCTCCGTGTTAACAATGAAAGCTGCAGCCAACACCATTGTCTACCCAGCACAGCCTAACTGAGGCTCCTCTTGGGGTCATGCTATAAAAAGTATAGTAGGCCACACATAAACACAGCCAGGCACAAACAAACATGCAGCACTCTCAGAGAGAAAACATAATCCTCCACAATATTTTTTGATGCTCACAGAGAGTAGACCAAGTACAAAAATAAAGCCTTTCATACCAGTAATGCTCAGAAATTACTGTTTATTTTTGTAATTACAGAAAAATAAATAATATTTAAGAATATAGTCCATACTGTGACCCAAGAACAGAGAGAAGGCAAAATTAAACGCTGTTTTTTTTCCTTGAGAGTACAGTGAAGAAAAAAGTGAAGGTTTTTTTAAGAGCATAAGAGGTGCTGTTCATAAAAGACCTCATACTGTAGCAAAAATGCAAAGGCTCTCTGTGCAAACATTCACATAGGATTTTCTGTGGCTCTAACCCCATCCAAAATGATCCTTCAACTCAGAGGCCATCATCACGCTAAGGATTTGTGGCTGTAAGTGCTGTCCACATGCCCACCCCTCCACAGCACTCTATGGTGCCACAAATTTCCTCCTCCACTGGGGACTTCCTGAGGTCTCTCAAGCAGAAAATTGCTCTGTTACAGCATTATCTTGGATTATGGCAATATTGTTGGTGACAGGTCCCGAGCTCTCCCTATAAGATGCATCACTGCCACCGCAGCTGCTGCTGCTGAACTACAGAGAGGACGGTGGCATGAACCGTGACTCCCACAATCCTCTCTGTCAGCTTCAGACGTGAAGGTGGCAAGGAGGAGTTTGCAGCGTGTTCACTCGCTATCGCCAACAGCCCTCTGTGGTTCGGCATGGCCATGCAGAACCTCGCTTAGCCCGCTTAGCTTTAAATGTTGGGGAGGAAAACCGCCGACTGCACTGAGCACCGTTTGAGGAAAAAATGTTGGTGTTTTTCTTCACTGACCCACTTTGGAAATGTCAGACAACAAACTACATTAGTCGTATATACTGTACCTTTTTAAGGCCCCCACTGCAGCTTTGCTGTTTAAGTGGAGTGTTCTCTTGGACCCATTAGAGTGCAAAGACGATTCAGGACTGCGCTGGCTGTGATCACGCCTTCCATGAGTATCATTAGCCTCAGGTGCCCCACCCTCTGGTACATCCTCCTCCAGCTCAGATTGTGTCAGAGAAATAGACAGGTCACTAGCAGTGCTCTCTGACAACTCCACATCTGAACTCGGTGTGCTGACACTCTCACTTTTACCTGGATGTAAATATACAATGTAGTATAAAGAAAAAAGTGCTTTAAAGGATTCTAGCACCGACAGAAAGATCACTGCAAACCTGTTCTCTCTTCAGCTTCTTTTCCGAAAGTGGTTTTTAGCATCAAATGGCCGTGACCTCTCTCTTCGTCTTCCATCATGTGTGCCTCATGAGCCACCTCTTTGGCGTCGGTGTGTTCTGCGATGGAATTCTGAGCCCTCGTCGGGCTACTGCTGCCAGGAGATGGATTCCTCTCAGGCCCCGTCAAGGTCGCCAAAGGTGAAGGTTCCCGTTCATCATCACTTCCAAAAGCCACAGCGCCAGCTGTGCCTGTTAAGGCACGAACAGATGGGAGCGGCCCCATCGTTCTTTCATGTTTGTCACTCAAATTACCGTCGTCGGGGGAATCGTTTGAGCCCGAAATGTCATCTGATAAATGTGCTCGGTTGCTGGCGGCATCCTCTCCGCCAACTGTGAAGTCCTTCAAAAGGCCACTTGGTAGACGTTCGCGGGAGTGCAGGCTGCGATTGGGTGAATGATGCAATGCTTGGTGTGAGTGTACACTTGTGCTGCCAGCTTCTGCATCAGGCCCTCTGGAGGTCTGGTGGTCCATAAAAATTTCCACGGGTGCTTGTTTAAAATCCTTAGCTGGGTGAGAGATGTATGTGTCCTGGTGCTGTGCACGAACAGCTCCAGCCTGCACTCATGAAGAAAACACACACACACACACAAAAGAAAAACCCCAATATATTAATTTTATCAGCTAAACTTTTCATTACCTCATAAAATATTTTTTTCCAGGCATGAATATGGATCGCTAAAAATGTCAAAGTTCTTGTTTCAGTTAAATAAGTGCTATTTTGAAAGAATTTCAACTCAAGTATGTCAGCTATCCCCTTTAGAAATTTGAATAAACGTAGCTTATTTGGGCCAAGGTCAGAATTCTTTTCACAACATTTTTCAAAAGAATGTCTCAGGATCAATGTTTTAACTTTTAATCTTATTAGAAATCCTTTAGACAAGTTTTGATTCATGTCTGCAATGTCACCAAGGGCGGGGAGAGAGAGGAGCAAAAAAGCCTCCCTCCAAACATAATAACAAAAAGCATGGCTTCTGTTTCTTTTCTGATAAGCGTCTTAAATACCAAACAGTTAGCTGCTTAATAACATTCACTGTAAACCATGCAGCCTGCCCAGCAGATCCACAAAGTAGGTAAAAAAAGAGGAAAAGTTAATTTCTTGGCTGAGTGATTCCATCGGTAGCTGCAGGGCAAAGTAGAAAGTGTTTCACTAAAGTAGCAATTGATTCTTCTATCAATCTGCGGCACGCGTGTGCTCTTCCAAGGAATGTATTAAATATGAAAATCATATCCCGTTATCATCTGTCTCCAGCTTTCAGCCCGGTAAGCTTCCCTTAATGAATGCTGCAGCCTGAGGGACATGCACACTGCCAGCCAATGGCTTGTATGCATAATGGAGTGACGGTACCATTTTGCTCATTACAATATCGACAGGCTGAGGGGGGTTTTGCACACAGTTACAAGTGACTGCTCTAGACAGCATGCTCCAAGTTATTATGAGATGTCTTAGACATTTCATCTAAAAGAGCTTTAACTGCTTTAAGTGAAGGGAGAAAGCAGCCATGGGCTTGAACTACATCGCTTGTACAGATTCAGCAGCTAGGATTAGACACCTGTGTTATTACAGATACACAGTTTAAATGTAGACTCTACAGATTTACCAGGCATAATGTCTGCTTTCCTTTGTTATTCCAAACCTAAAAAGGTAACTTGATAGAACTGAAATTAGCATAAACCTTTAAACATTTTTAAAAAAGGGGGGGGAAAAGAAACAAGTACCATTTATCATTCAAATGCACAAAAATATAAAACAAACAAACAGAGTGCAGGTTACTGGATACATAAAGGATGTGATGTGTGCGTGATCACATGCTATTTCATACCTTTGCTGGTTCCCGCTCCATTTTCTTCTTTGCTTCCATAAATTTGGAAATCTTTTTCAAACACTCAGCCTGTATGAAATAAGACTGAATTAATAATAATAAAAGATAAATGACTTTTTAAATATTCAACTGGCATGTGTCATGCTAACCTGTCTCACCTGTCCTGTCTCACCTGTCTGAATATTATCTGGATGTGGTGTAAAAGTGGAGAAAAAAAAAAGAAGCCCCTATCAGTAACAGAGGGTTTTCCTAAGTGAGTGTCCTCTATGCAGACGCTGACACCCCTTAGCATTTTTATTAGGCCAGGCAGGTTCACTGCCTTACTGCCAACTCCAACAGAACCTGTGCCACACCTGACCTTTAAAACAACAACAAAAAAACCTCTTTGGAAATGTCTCATTTTGCACATACAGCACAAATACTAAAAATACAATTACAATAAAATCTAGATAAATATATATGCTAATCAGACAGTGAATATGTGCTCACTGTCGGTTTGAGAAATGTGTTTTTCTTTGTACCAAAAGCACCAGCAGGAAAAAGCAGGGCTGATTTTACACAATGGAAACAAAGTGCAACAGGACGACCAAAATAACAGCAAACATGCAGGACTCATAAAGCATCAAGAGGAAATAAACCAACTGCTTGAGGGGAGAGAATGGCTAAATCTCTGGAGCACTTCAGAGTCTCTATATTGGGCAATTAACTCGGTGAGTCATAATTAGCCAATTTTGTTAATTTGATATTAAGCTGTCAAGCACTGTCGTTGAGTTTTAAGTGATAATCTGACTGGCTCATTGTTTTCTCCCCCGTTCATTTGCTTGTCATGATAAATTGCACAGTTTGAGTGTTTACTATTGTCACATCAAGCCATTGCAAGCAAATGTCTGCTCTGTTAAAATTGCAGCAAGGCATTAAGGCAAATGAGCATCAACAACACACATTTATAAAAACGCAGCGCTCCTAAAAATATATATTTTATATATACACCTGCACATGCATGGGCTGCCATTATTCCAAAATGAAAGTGCATTCAGTTAACCTCGCAGAACTACTGTTTCCTTAAACGTACAGCTTGGACAACAGTAATGACTGGTTTTTACACGTGAATCTAAACATTTCAGAATAAAACTGCAACTGTCAAATCTGATTTCACCGCAGTGGGTGGAGTGTTTGTTCATACTAAAAGCCTACTTTCAGTACGACTCCGTAATGACAAAAGCTACTCCACTGAACAAATGAACTTGAGGGAATGTGTGTGTGTGTGTGTGTGTGTGAAAGAGAAACAGAGCGTGTGTG
Source organism: Benitochromis conjunctus (assembly GCA_015052645.1). NCBI lineage: Eukaryota > Metazoa > Chordata > Actinopteri > Cichliformes > Cichlidae > Benitochromis > Benitochromis conjunctus. The sequence goes on from VOQK01017081.1 coordinate 48,658, forward strand.
TGTGTGTGTGTTCTACCTTTTGTTGTTGGAGGGGGGCATGGTCAGGACTATATTCCTTCATGCTAATTTCTATGCACTCCACATCTCTCAGAAGCTCAAGGTTTCTCATTTTCGCTCGTGCTTCCCTGTCACAGATTTCCTTGAGATAACTGCGCAGTTTGGAACACTTTATCTGTAAGCTGAAGGCAGTAGAGAACTATTATTCAAAAGAAATATTATCTAAGAGCATTGTCAAAAAATAAGAGCTCGACTTCTCAGGAGAAAAGGTTAAGCACAATATGTTTTAAATTTAAATCTCATTCTCAACTTGCCCATCAACCTAAGCCCTGCTGGATGGACCTGGCATGTTGGTGTTTATGACAGATGATTTACATTAAAAAAAAAACAGCAGTCTGTTATGCTTAGGAGACGTACTGCGCATGCACATATATTACTGAGTAAACATAAAGACTGACACAAATGCCTGGATTGTTTATTCCCAAATGAAAATAATAAGATAGCTGTGAATCTACATGAATACATGTGAATTTCATATTTCCTACACAATGATGAAAGTCCACTCACATATAATTGGATATTTAACTCAAACCAGTGACTTACGCTCTTTGATCGGATCTGGAGTAAGCAAACAGCTCCCTCTCCAGCTCCAGCCTCCGTTTCTCCCTGCACACAGCCACGGTACAGAGAGAGTGTTACCCACACACACTGCGTGGTTTCCTGGGCTAATTATTGCCAAACTATCAGTTAACACTTATGAACCCACCGAGCATCGATAACACACATGCTAATGCACGACAGCAACTTTCAACAAGCGCTAACTTCGTGGGAACTTTGGCTAACTTTCATTAATATGCTAACGCTAATCAGCCACTGCTTTATACACATCCGCGAATCCAAGTAAACAGGCTAAAGAACTAGCATTGCTCATCTCTGTGTACGTGGACATCGCTATGAAGCTAACGGGTAAAGTGAGGCTATCAGACGGCAGCGGTGACAACTCGAGTCCGCGGTTCTACCAGGCCGTGCTCTTTTTAACAAGAAAACACCGACAGGCCTCACCTTTCGTGTAAGCTCTGCTGAGCTGACGTTATCCTTTCGTAGTAGTGGTCCTCGCTGCGAGCCAAGCCTGCCATTTTCTCCCGCTTTTGGCGCCGCTGCAAAGCCGAGAGGAAGAACAGGCAGACGAGGAGGAGGGGGGAGAGGGGGGCGGCTGGTGTTTACGTTGGTTGCCATGCGCACCGCTTCCCAGAAACCCTTGCGGATAAACACAGGGAACACGTGGTTCGAGCAGGGAGATGTGCTCAAATTAACTCCGAGAGTGAAAGAAAAACTCGACTACATGTTGGGTAAGAATTTCTTTTTCAGCGTATTTGGAGTATTTCCCCGAACACAAATCCCCCTTTTTTAGAAAGACGCACAGGTGTTCGTAAAGGTGTTTAAATGTCATTTCTGTTTATTTATCAGAGTTTCTAACCCGCCTGGGCTAGATACCAGTCATCAAACGTCTGTCTTTTATTTGATAACCCCCCCTTCGCTCTGTCACACACACACACTGATGTCTGATTTTCTCTGATGGGTGCTGTGCATCATCCCCAGATGTTGTCTTGCATTATCAAGGTTCATCGCTGACATTTCTCAGAATGTCATGTTTTGACTGAGTCATTTTCTAAAAGCGACAGCGCTACATGTCCTTGCTGGGAAACTGAAATTGACAGCTCCTTCAAATGCACACCCCAATCAGCCAATTTCCCCAATTCCAGTCCCATCAAATTGCTCTTTATCTGTTGAACTGGGGAGTTTTGTTGTTCTTTTCTAATGCTAATCTACCCCATTCAGTATCTCTCTATGAGGCTATTTGTTGTGAAATAAATCCCCTTGTTTGCCTCCTGCATGTATAATTGATATTGTTGCCAGGCTTTTTGTTTGTGCCATGGAGAGCTGGAAGGCAGTGCTTTGGAGGTGATGAAGAAAATGAGACTTGCAGCACTGCCGTTCCAGCTGAGCTCAGCCAAGGCAGATGCCGGTGATCAGTCTTTGTTGGATGTCATACATGCATTCGTGATTATTTTCAGCAGATTGTGGCCTCACAGTGTAGACTACATTTGCGACCACTGTTTAATATCTTTGCGTTACTCCTGCCTAGGTTGCCTCATCCAGATATACCAGGACCCCTGAGTTAGATCGCACACCAAATTGAGGTAAAAACTCTGGACTGAACTTTTTACTTAATTCATCCAGGTGAGTTATGAAATAACAGGTGAATAAATTCAGATTTGCCCTTTTCTCATCTATAATGCATTCCTTTCCACATATCTCTTAAAGAACATTAGCTTTACAGTGAATTATCTACAGTATAGTTATTTCCTAGTTAGGAAAAAAGTATAGAGTCCAAAATGCTGCAACAATAAAACCATTATTTTGATAAAGGAGTAATAGTTTTAACAAGTGCTTATCAATATGAACAAAAAGGTGCCATTTTTCAAATCTCACTGCATGAAGGGCCCAAGAAAATATAGTTTTCTTTTACTCTTTGTAGTTTTATACAGTTTCCTCCACACTGTCTTTCTCTGCTGCTCCTGTGCAAACATACAATCTGTATGGCCATTGATATGCCCTAACAGAGGTCACAATTTGCATGAGAATTAACAGCTAGTAAATTAAATTGATATTCAGTGCACATCTCCGTCGAATCCTTCAGACCTTTGTTCCCCCTGCCTGGCAGAGCCCATGTTCAGCCCCCCAGCTAGTCAGAAACATCTGTGCAGTTAATAATTTGATAAACAGCTTACACAAATGCTAAATTATCTTCTCCATTCCCTCCCCTTTTTTCCTCCCCTTGTGCAAGACTTGGAACAGTTGGCTCACCTCTCTGTGGTGTTGGGTTTATCTGTCTTTTGTGGCTGTTCTTCCACAGCTCTGGTTTTAATGGCTCTCCCTTCACTCCTTTCACTATCACTTAGATACTGAAGCAGTGTTTGGGGTTAATGCAAATCCTCAACTCTCATCTGCGGCAAAAAAAAAAATCCACTGAAGTTGCCTATTGTGGCAAGTTTAAAATGAACTTAGTGGGAACATTTGTTATTCATTCACAGCTCTGTCCGGATAGCATTTAAAAACGTTCAGAAAGAACTGTGACATTGATCAGCACATTTTAACATGTGCAGTGCCTCCATTCTGTAAAAGCCCACAACTCAGCTGACTCCCTGTGAAATTACAAATTAAGGTCTGACATGTTTTTTTCCAGAGAGCATTCTGCACCAGAGTGCAAAAGCTTTCAAGTTCCACGTGTTAATTCAATGGTCACTTGTTTCTATAATTGGCTGATACCAGCAGTGAAAGAGATTTGACCGGGCTTTTATAATCATTTCAAAAAGCAGGCTCTTGTGGTTGGCACAGGTATAGTTTTATTTTCACAAAGGTATATTAAAAAGATTAAACGTGTCCGGAGGATGATATTAGTAGTATCTGTTCAAAATCAGGCCTGATTAAATTTGAAAAGGATTCAAAATATCACAGACAGATCTTTATATGAGCGCGTGTGCTCGCATGCAGTTTATTTGTGTGTCGATATTTTGCAAGTACGTTTTTGTCTATGAGAGGACAGCAATTAGTTAAGTGCTATCAAGTGGATGAAAAGCTGCAACAAATCCTCTTTATAATTTCATGGAAAAGAAAGCTGACGAAATGGGATGGGATGGAGGGGAACTAGTTTCCAATGCTTGCCTTTTCGGTTGCGACTCAAGAAGAAATTGAACACTGAGAGGGCGCGCTAAGCCGCGTTAATACATTGTGCAACTTTTTTCACATGCTGAGTTGTTCCTTTAAACTTTTCCTTTTTTCTGCTCTGTGGATGTTCTCTGTTCTGTTCCTAAGTTTGAGCGAGGAGATCAGATTCACCATGTTGCTCCACTTGGTGGTTGTCTGAATAAACATCAGGGCAGTCTCGAGTGCTGTCTGAGAGCACAATGCTTCATTGTGGTTCTGAACAAAGACTCCGAGCTCTAATGACAGTGGCTTGTTGTTGTAAGCACATGTAGGCCTTGTGATGTTGTATTTTGCAGAGTGGATTCATTCTCCATGTTGTTTATACTTTTACTCTTTTCCCTGGGCGTCCTCTCCCAGTGGCACCCAGACTCTTGTCTGTCATTTTCACATGTCTGCAGTCAGTGGGCAGATGCTGTCAGTGGGCGACAGAGACAGGAAGGAGAGGATCATCTCACAGTTTGACAAGAGTCTTTGAGTCTGGAGTTTGACCGACAGCTGATAGGAGCAGCGCTGTGGCACATAGCGGCAAACGGGGGCAGTGTGTGTGGTTGTCAGATGAAGAGATTCATGTGGGCTGGGCTGTTTAGGTCAGATGGCTGACAGCCCGGAGTTGATGTTTGCTGTTATGTCGTTGTACTGGTTGGTAATGCTGATACCTTGCCTTGTTACAACAGTGCCCTCTCATGCTCCTCCATGTCTGCTAACTTAGGTTTGGTACTTCGGTACTAGGTACTTTGTTCTGTTTAAAAGTTTGCTATAGCTTCTGTTATTCAGTGCATATTCCAAAACAGGGTTTGTTATCTTTAAAGCATTTGGATGATCATTTTTCATTTTTAGTGTAATTGTACTCTTTGGGTTTAGGGGAATGTCTTGCAGCTTAAGTGCAGAAACATCTCAGACACACGAGTGGCAGATCAAGTGAATATCCATGTTCATTCTAAAAAAAAGCAATGTTCTGCTTGAAAACTTCAGTTCAGGCGTTCATATGGATGTCGCTTTGACAAGTGCCACCCAACTAAGCACTGTTTCACACCAAGCAGTTTGTTTTAATATGATCAGTAACTTTTTCTTCGAAGAAACGACAGAGCTGAGAAGAGACGGTTCAGTAAATGAACGCCTCTTCCCTATACCCGAAGAGCCAATCCAGTCCTGGATGGCCCATTTGACCCAATCCTCCAGGAGAGGCCCACAGGGCACACGTCACATCCACATTAAGGCATTAGAAAATGCTTTATTTGTTTGCGTGAGGGACATCCTCTCCTGTCTGTTCTGTAGGTCACACTCAGTTGACACTGCAATTGGAAGTCATTGCGCTTATGTGGGTTTAGTCTTCCAGGTCAAATTATCCTTCAATTCAACCTGAAATTGGGAATGGCAGCGGCAAGGATCAGCCCAGGGCCCAGGCCCTCTCCTCAGTATTAAGCCATCACAGTGTTGTAAGGTGAGCTCCTGTAATGAACCCTGTCACCGCTACCACTGCACCAATATCCCCACTACACAGCATGCATATTGATTGCAAATTGTGAGTGCAAGCACATGGCTGCGATGCTGTGTCTATGTAATGTATGTGTGCACGCTCACGTAAGCGCACCTTGTTCTGGGAAGAAACAAGGGAATCGCCTTTCTCTGATTAGAAAGCTCATGCATAGGAAAGCACGACAGAGACACTGCTCCCCATCTGCCCGTGGTGCAGGTGAAAACAATTTACACATCGCCAGGCTAATGGATACATTCATAGGGAGCACAGACAGAGCGAAAGAGGGATGGAGGGGGAGAGGGAGAGAATAGCAGAGAGTGGAAAAAGAGAGGGGTTGTAATGGGCCCAGGCCAATGCAGGCCAGTGGCCCTGCTCATGCGGCCAAGCCAGACAGCAGCGTATCAGATAACACATAATCACCAGGGTCAGGGACTAATGAATGCGGTCATGGCCCAACAGAGCAGGCTTTTGCCCGCACTAAAGACACTTGTAAACAATCGGCTGGGTGAAACATGGCAATAATATGTTGATTCAGCAGGTAATGAGGTTCTCCCTGAATCAATACCCCCAGCTAACCCCTCTCCCAGGTGGGCCAGTGAAGAGCGGTGAGCCAGGTTGGCGAGCGCAGACCTCTGCCGATGACCTTTCCGTGGCAGTAAGGACACGAGGCAGTCTGAAGAGGACTATTCTCGTATTGCACAAGGCGCTGAGTGTCAGAACTTTCATTCGCAGCAAGCAAATGAACAGACAGGCGCTGCATGCTAATGAGCGGCAGGCTATTTTCCACCTTTTTTATCTGCACATTATGCTCTTGACTTTGGAGAAGGTGGGAATTAGGTTGGACCTCAGTGTCAGGCTGCCTGATGGCTCCGCTCAGGAAAAACTGGTAATTGAAGCCGATGGCTGCCGCGGAGGAGGTCTGAATTTGGAAATAAACAGTTTCAAGCACTGCACGTCATTTCTAGAGAGATGACAGGGGGAATGGAAATGAGCTGTCTGGATCTAATGTGCTTTCGCAGCAGGGAAAAAGGGGGCCATCTTTCAGATAACAATTCCACTCATTAGGACTTCAGTGCCACCGTAATGACAAGAGACCAAGTTGCTAAATTCAGAGAGGACAATTAGGAAATGCTGGCACCCAGACAAACCAAGTAAACAAGGACACATGGCTCTGAATTTTACATATACTCTGGCCTGACATTGTGAGAAATATCTAATAGGTTTCAAGGAGATTTTAAAAAGGAAATGCAATAAATGGCCTCCCGCTGGGTTATTCTTGTCATGGTAGCAACTTCTTTATTATTGCTTGTTCATTAGCATAATAGACAAATTCATTCCCCTCTCATTGCTAAAGCAAGTTGTTTACATCTGATTCTGTGCTTGTTAAAGGCGATTTAAAAGCCTGTTTTTCAGGCTCTGCAGTCTGGCTAGAGAACCTTATTTGTGACAAGCATGTGGGTGTAAACATTACTTACATATAATGTATAAGTGTATTCTGTTTACTTAGCCTTCCTGAGAAACACTGTCTATTTTTCAAAATAAAGTCACGAACAGCCATGAATTGACTATAGCGACCGCCTCATTGTGAATTCGAATGCATGTGTGCATGTTGTCATATTTTTAGGTTCTGTTTGTGCCATCACATTAAGCTGAAGTGGGGATTCAAGTATTGTCATAATTACATGCTAAACTAGCCTGCATGAGGCATTGCTAAGTTGAACAAGTTCCTTTTTTTTCTTTCTCACACCCTCCTCTGCAGGTTTGGCAGATGTGGCCTATTCACCTTCCTTTCACTTGGTCCCGATTCAGCGTAGCCCCTACGGCTGCCTCCACCTTCTCAGGCTCCGCCGTGCTTTCGTACGGTAGCGCTAACCGTACTGTATGTGTGTCCACTGTATCAATCTCCCCTGGGAGCCACTGCCTCTCCCTATTTCAATTTCCAGAGGATTACCAGCAACAATGCATTTCCTCAACAGTTGTGCAAAGTTCCTCCACTCCCCTCCTTCACTTCGTTTTCTCCTTGTTGCCCAAACAAAGCTACGAAGCCCAAAATGTAACTTGCGGACATTTTGAGCAGGATTTCATGAGTTGAATGAAAGTTCGCTCATTAAAATCTTTCAGCACGGCTTTATGCATTAGACTGAAGAGTGGAGCGCATGTTTATATACTTTCAAATGACAGCAGCAGTTAATCTCTAATGCTTTTTATTGTGGCGTCAGCGTGGCATGTTTTTAAAAAAAAAAAGCAACCTTCCGTGGACGCGGCGTGCAACCTTGATGTAGCGGGCAAAACCACAGGGGTTTCTTAGACTGCGATAGCCTTCATGCTCATGAATAAAACAGGGGGTTTAGGGGGCTTCCTGTGCAGCTAATTCACAGTGCCGAGCTTCCAATCTGTTTTTATGGTACTTGGGTGGAACAATTTCTCTTCTCCTGCTTCAGGGCTGCATACAGCACGGAGAGCAGATTCTCGGGAGCTCGTACAGGGATAGTAATTTGCCATAATCAGTTATTGTGCACTGGTGAGTTTAGCACAAGCTGAGACTCATGATATTTTCTGTTTTTTCTTCAATTTTATGCAAATAAACAAAGCAGCTCACTTTCTAAAATTGCCCTTGTTTTTAACATGAAAATGTCTGCCGGTGTGTAACACCAATTTCTAGCTGTTAGGTATGAGCGCTTTATGTACTCTCATAATTTTCACGATAAGTCGCAGCACACAGCCATAAACTTGGAAAGCGAACGTCTTGTGGTAAACTACGAAATACGTAATACGTTGCTCTCTCTCTCTCTGCAATTAGCAAAGAGGAACGTGGCTCTTTTCCTCGTGAGTCCTGTTTGCAGACACATTACCAGGCCCTGCTGGTTTCTCCAGCACTGAGAGGAAGTTAAACAAAGCGCCACTCACACACAGCCTCTCTGTGGTGACAACAGGCTCCAGACCCATCACCAAACGCTGAGAAGTGAAGGGTCTGTGAAAACAAACCGCTATGACACCCTTCACTCTTTCTTCTACTCGACTGCACCCTGTCAACGTCCAACCCGATCACTAGTACTGTGAGAAAACAAACCACCGGGCGATAAAGCCCCAAACCTCTCCATCTTAAATCTTCCATACAGTAATCACATCAGGCTCTGAAAGAACGCACCTCCTTTTTACTTTTACTACTTTTGTTGTGAAATCACAACTGCACCTGTCTGCTTGGTGACAACAGAAAATAAATTGATACTTTTAATGCTGCAAACAAGTTCACGTACACACAGATGCAGAGAAGTGGTTGAAAACATGAAGTCAGATGTACATATTGATATACTTTGCGCACGTACACATGCAGTCCACACACACACAAGAGGCAGAGGGGACCTAATTAAATGCAGACAGCGACTGTGTGGACTGGCTTACAGTGAAGCCGGGTCTCAAGCTGCCACAGCAACAGTTCATCTCGGCCAATTAGATGTTGCATCAAAGCCGGGGCGGCCACAGAGCAATGGGTTCACAGACGATATTGTTGTGTGCGTGGTCAGCAATCAGCAATGTCCCCTGCTGGGATCTGCCGCCGCTGAAGCTGCAGAGAGAGAGTCACCTGACAACAGCCAGTGCAGCAGAGGCCTGCCTGCCTGCTGTGTGATCTTCCCCTAATGTGTATGTGATGGAACCGCAGGCCTCGGGGATGGAAGTAATATGATGTTAAAAAATACATAAATCTCAGCCCACAGAAAGTTTTCTGTTTATTGGTCCTCTTTCAATCAGAATATGTGCATGTTTGATCCTCACAGCACCTAAGTTTCATGTAACCAAAGTCTTGATAACAACTAACTACTTCTGCACAAATAATTAATAATACAGAGCGGCTTTGCTTTAGCTTTTGTCTGCCCGGGTCATGAGCAAAACATCCGCTGATTGCCTTCCTGCTATGAAGTTGGACTTTACATTTTCTGATTCGACAGCCTCGGTTTGCATGGCTAATTCTGCCACAGATCCAAGTGAGAAATGCTGAGAGATAAAGGGGATGAATCTTTCTGCTGTGGTTTTGTTGTGTAGCTTCTGGGTGAAGATTGCATGTGAGTAACAAAGCGAGGGTTTTTTTAATGTAATTTTTTTAACTGTAAAATGAAATGCATTAGCAAAGATCTCGTTTATTCTCAGTACTCATATCTCAGTAGTCAGTCCAATCTAATGTAGACACCAGTGATCCCGTAAGAGCTGCGAGAGACGAGAGAACGATAGCTGTGTAGGATAGTCAAGAGTAAGGCCAATGTTTAAACTGCTAATGGGCACAGGTACATGGGATCTCCTCTCTGAGACCGAGCAGCAACAGTCTTGTCAATTCTCTGCTCAAACCCTAAAGCTGCAAGCGAGGCAGCAGTCGGCCCAGGATGGGTTTCCTGGGATTAGAAGGGGGTCAGAGCTGGAGTGCTGCCACTCTCTCTCTCAGCAGCTGAGCCACAGCTCCCTCATTATACCTGAGGAGTCAAAACATTACCCATGGTGCACCGGTGCCTCTGGGACAGGCCCACCCCTTGCACCATACAGGGCGAGGTGGTTCTAGTACTGCATCAGTGAGGGGAGACGAGCAGATATTTCTCATGCGTTCCTTATTAGTCCATATGGAGATCACGGTTTGCATGCGGTTGAGAAATAATTCCAGGAAGCGCCAAACATTATATTTTGAATCAGTATTGAAACTGGCTAAGAGCACTTGAGCGCACTCGCGGTCTTCTGACTCTCCCTCTCTAACATCCTCATGAATGTGTCTATTTTAGGTCACAAAGTGTATTTCACTTTATACACGGCAAACAGACCTGGACTTCACAACACGTAAAGGCGTCCATTAACCAATCACATCAACGGGCTTCTGCTAATTCACGTGCACTTATTTATATATTTCTCCCTTCAGTGAAACGTAATTACAGATTATGTAATGTTTAGGCCGGGCACACTGATTACTGTCCAGTGTCTGAAAGGCTACAGTTCTTAGTGAATTAGAGAATGATTAGTGCATGGCAAATCTACTTCATTCTAAATATGTTAATTAACAGTCAGTGCAGTGGGTGCAGTAGTTAAAAGCACTAGTAACCTCACACAAGCTTCAAATGTTACCACACTCTAAATTGCTTGCCGTGGGTTTCTTTGAAAGGCTATATTTAATTAAATGCCATACAGTAGCCATTTCCGGGCTAATGGAACTTATATTATATGTAAGAGATCTGGTGAGGAGTCACTTAACCGTCCATTACGACGGCAGTTTCGGTTTTGTGGTACGGTTTTGTAGACACGTGTGAAAGATGGAGATTTTTGTTTATCTGAGATTTTCAGCTTGCACGTTTCCTGTCTCACGTCGCATTGTTACAGTTATTTACTGAAATAAATACATGTACTACACTCTAGACAGCATATAAGCGCTGTGTACAAATATATTTTTTGTTCTGTTTCTTTTCAAATTTGTGTGAGGACACAAGCTTTTGTAAAAACAAACAGTATGTAAACACAGAACCAATCCAGTATAACCGAGAGGCTCTTCAGGACCACTAGCAGTGCACAGAGCCACCTAGTGTCGTCACTCGGCACACCACACCAGCAGCCTCAGAGAAAATACACTGAAAATGTGTTTTCGGTGGATATTAGCATGCTGGTATAAAAACTGTGAGAAGAAATTCTAAATTGATGGCACATTTTGTTTTTGGACAACATGCAGGGAGGTTTCCTCTTGAGTTAAATATGTGTAGGTGCTCGTTGTGCTGTTGGCGTCCCATATGTTGTTCTGAATAGTTTTAAGTACGGCCACAAACATCCCCGGTCCTGTGCACATGCTTGTTTTACTGTGGCAATCTGCCCCCTCTGTCTAATGTAGCATGATTTCTCATAACTTGGTTAAGGGTGCCCCCATCTGGCCAACAGCTCGCTAAAGTGCTGGCGGCTTCTTTGCTTTCTCCCACCCCTCTGCTTTGCTCACTGCACTGATTTCTGTTGTGAGAGCTAATTGTTAGATAATATGGGTTGTTTATGTGAGCTATCCATGCAAATTTTGATGGAATTTCAATCACTTTAGACGTGTGATTTTTGTGTTTTTAATGTGGAATCGGAGTGAAAAGGAAGCACTCAGTACTTGTAGACTGTGTTTTCTCTCACTCTTTCAAACACACCTCCGGGGTCCAGGCAGCAACAGTTGTTTTGGGGCAGTCTCGGTGTGTCGGGTGAAATGAGGGTGGCGGTGTGCAGGCGGTGTAATTTGCAGCCTTGCCGGAGGAGCCCATTTTCTTGTGTGTGGCCACTGGGCGCTGGCTGCTGTTCATCAGTATGGAAGTCTATGAGGTGAGGAGAAATTGTAATGATGGACACTGAGCGGCGAGAATCAGCGGCTCAATAAGCCCCCCTAATTGCTTAGCAACAGTGTTCCAGGGTCTCTCATTTGAGATCAAGAGTTTAGTGGACTGAAGACTCCGCTTTGGAGAAATAGAGCTTGTGCCATTCGATAAGACGGCGGCGAAATGGGCTCTATCTCCTACTTCCTCTGCGCCCTCCCTCCCATTCCTCCACCCCCTCTCCTCTCTCTCCTTCTCTTTCTCTCCCTGTCTCTCTCGCGCCGACACCCCCACCCACCCTCCAACCCTTTCCTACCGGGATGATTATGTTACCTTTCAACTGCATGATGTATTCAGTTCACTAGATTATTTTCTGTCATCTCAGTTAATTGAATTCTGTCCATCACATATAGATGTTTTCACATTTGCATAAAGGTTAGAGTGGTGAAGAGTGTCAAACTTCAATTTAGACAATGTCACTCAAATAAATATACTGGCCTCTTCCTCCCCTCTCTCCGCCTCTCCTGGCTCTCCGGAGGTGGGTATTTACGGATTCCGAATTTAAATAGATCTGTATTCCCGGGATGTGCGGACTCTCATATACATGTAAATATGAATATGAAAATGACCGGATGGCTCGCTGATACGGGATGCGTGGCCATGTGTAGTCGGGTGTGTGTGAATCTTTCCAGTAATCTTTGCACATTTCGATTATTGCGCGCGTCTGTCCACGCGGTCGCCTTCGTGGCCGGTTTGTGACACCGCCAGCATGTAGGCATCGCTGTCCTCTACAAAGGATCTCAGTAAGCACTTCCTCCTACTCCTCTACTCGTTGTCAAGTGGCTCTAACATCCAGCCTACAACTGTCATGTGAAAATGTAGGGTGTCGTTGGGAGGGGTAATAAAAGGACCTACCGCAACATAATAACGCGTAAATGTATTTGTGCATGCAAACACAGGTCTACATTAGAGCTCAGACATCGTATGCACTCATTGGTTTAACACTCCTCTGTTGAGATTTTAAAGCTTTTTTTCCCCGTGGCAGGCAACTGACCGAAGGAAACGGAGCATAATAACATGTCACAAAAGGAAACATGGCAAAGAGGAGGGAGAGACTTCCCTGACAGACGAGAAGACCCGGACCAATTCACATTTAATAAGTGCCTCAGAATATCCAATTATGTTTGGTTTTGAAAATTGATTCATGTGTCTTTAGAAGCAATTTTCATATTAGCCTTTTTCAAATAAACATCTATTAGGTTTATGTATCACACTGGCATGTGGCGACAGCGTGCAGGCAGTGCTAAAATAAGTCTGTGTCAGTTAGTCGATAAATGGGAGCGCGAAGACGGCGGACAGATTAGAGTGCTTATCTCTTTTCATCAACTCTGAATACCGGCTGAATTGAAGGTCAATATCTGAGGATTCTCCAAGCCGAGCAGGTGTCTGGAGAGTATGGATTGGCTAGTGCTTGCAGCGCCTCTTTCCGTCTTTGTGGGCAGGCCAGGGCCAATTTCAAATGTGTCACAGCTGCATTTAAGCCAACGGTTACCTGGACAAAACCACTATACATTATACTACATTCCTCTTTCACACTCCTTCCCCCTCCGCTCCCTTCTTCGTTCTTCTTCTTTTCCTCTCTCTCTCTCCGTTGGTCTACACATGTCACACTGTGGGCTTTGTCACGCCTCGTGACACATGGTGTGAGTTATCTGTGGGGAAAATGTCTGCTGAGAGACGAGCGGAGGTGGCTTATTATTTATGATAACGTGAAAGACAATTGTGTGCTGGTATTGACTAGAAGATTTGCAATCTCTTTTCAGGAACAAATGCGGGCGAAAGCTCGGCAATGGAGAAAACTTCTTTTTTTGATTGTAAATTAGAAAACACAAATATAGGAGGGAAAAGGTGAAAACATGCTTCCTTTCAATAGGCCATCTGTTTACAGCCATTTTCAAGGCTGTCCATTATTGATTACATCTCTATTTTTCCTCCATGGACACAGTAGAAAAAACCCACTGTAGATAAAGAACTATTTAAAACTTACTCAGGCAGTGCACAAGTCTATCTCGCTTCTTTTCTCTTCCCTGGTTTGCAGTGAATGCAGAGGTTTTCTTCTTGGAAACGGACATTGAAAGCTTGATAGGCCGTGAACGGGGCAGGTGGCGTTCTGCCTCCGCCTCCTGTGTTTGTGTTTTAGTTTGGCACTCTGTTAAACCTAAAATCACACAAACAAAACAGCAGATAAACACGTGCGTGCGCATGCTGACTTTGTGCCGTGTGTGCGCGCGCACGTTTGCAGTCAAGATTGGTTACGAGGCTGTGGAGGTGGCGCTTGTATATTGAGGGGTCTTGTCCAGTGTGTCAGAGGGCCCTTTCGGCTACTCTCTTCCCAGACAAAGCTCTGGTGAAGGGGCTCACTCCAGCAGGACATGGCTGCTGGGGGGAGCGAGCAGCAGCAGCACTCCAGACCTACTCGCCTGCAGGAGGAGGCTATCTCAGCCACCTAGTCCACTCCTCAGGCTGGCGGATACTCTCCACCACCACCCACAGGGAAGGCCATTTCTGACCTTATCACAGCATTTGCACAGCTGTCTATCAACACACACACACACAAAACAAACAACCTTTCATGGAGTTTAACCCCCCCCCCCCCCCCCCCCCACCAACATT
>VOQK01017081.1:66385-89463 GCA_015052645.1 Benitochromis conjunctus
ACACCTGCTTCAGATTTGTACAGGGGTTGGTAGTCTGTGCGGGATACGCTGTGTGTGAGCAAAACAGAAAAATCCGTTTTTCTGCTCTGTTTGTAAGTTTCAAACTTTATTTACATTTTTTTATTACTCCACATTTGATTAGATTTTAGCTCTTCAGATGAACTCGCATGTAAGCACACGGTAATAAAAAGAGAATCTTTACTAGTCAAATAAGGCAGCCAATGATTTCAGTTTGAAATCTGCTGTTAGATTCTTACCTATAATATTGCTGTTGTTGTTGAAAGGTGTACTCTTCTGAAACACCAGCTTGCATAGCCCATGATTTGTGCTTTAGATTTTATTTACTGCACAGAAAAGCAAAAGCACTGATTTAAACACAATTCACAAAAAGATAGCTCCCTTCCCATCTGATAGACATGCATAAATATATATATTTATATATGTGTTGGAAAGAAGGCAGTAATGAATACACACGTGTATTTGCACCTGGCTCAGAAATAAATACAGTAAAAGATTTAAAAAAAAAATCTGAGCCACATCTTAAATTAACTGTGATTTTTAGATTTTCAGTGGTGACCAAATTGTGACCCAACTGAGGATGAGCAAAGAACTGGATTTTTATTGAGTGAGATACAATGTTTCATTTAATATGGGTGACTAGGAGGTAAGACCGGCAACCGACTACTACTATTAACTGACAGAAGGCTCAAAATAAAGTGGAATAATGTAACCATGCAAAATGAAAAGCAAATAATTATATCCAGCTTTAAAGCCTCTATTAGTGCAATTCTGTGGAGACAAATGGAAAATTGCACACTTAGTAATTTGTCCATTTGATTATGACTGCTGAGTATGTGATTAAAATAGTGTAATTATATCTACTGTATTGCCTTTATGCTCGGAACGAGACACAGAAATATCTGGCAACCGTGTGACTGTAGTGACAGTCTGATTGACTGGACACAATACATGTACTGCAGTAAATTAATAGAATGGTCCATTTTCTAAATTGATCCATGAAAAGGATTTACCCAGCGGAGCTGAAAGTTCAAGCTCCACACAGCTTTTTACAGTGCCACAGGGGTTAAATAGTTAAAAACGGTCGACGTGCGCCACCATGTTTCTTTTCAGAACGTGTAGATTTAAAGCATTAAAGTGCCACTCCAGGCAGCAGTAAAGAAAAACCACACATACACACAATGTCAAAGAAGAAATAACACAAATTGTCATACACTGGTGGTAATTATGTTGAGTAGCATCTTCGACGACGGGGTCGTCTTTCTCCACACGGAAGACGACGTCACGCTTCTGAGCGCCAGTGAGCGGCTTCTCTCAGCCTACGCTCCAGTGTCAAGTGCTGCAAACAATATGCACTCACAGCAAGCACTGCTCGACTCAGGAGACGACATGCTCCAATGATTGTGCCTTTGCCACAACTATTTGTGATTGACAAAGGCCCGTGTAACTCACCACTGACTTTACCTCACAATCTGGTATCTCCGTATATCTCAGCGCGAGAGCAAACAAACGAGCAGTAAATAACTCGCTGCCTGAGTCCCCGCAGGCCGTCAATCAGATGGACAAGTGTACACGACGCTGTGTTAGAGAGCTCAGAGCTGAACTAATCCAGTAAATACAACAAAAGCCTCGACTGGAGAAAAATCCTGTCTGAAGATCCAGTCTCAAACCACAGGAGGAAACCTGGGAACACAGAAATCTAATGACTCCAAAGCAGGCATGAAGTGTGAAATCCGACTCTTTCCTAGGAACAGCTGAGCCTGCATGTAAGACAGAGCAAGAAACATTTGGTGCGGCGACAGATAATTATACTTATTGATTCACTGAGCGGAGTTTTTAGCTAGTTAACACGTCTCGTACAGTAATATTAGCCATTATTGTGGAAAGCCACGTTGAAAGGACTGTCACTTGAAACTCATATTAGCCAAATGAATGCGACTGTTGTCGGGCATTGAAGTCTTTCAATGGCTGTCTCAGCATCATCACTCTCATCATACACCAGTACATTACACTAAACAAAAGAGCTAAAGACTAATTATTGAAAGATCCACACAAACTAGTGAGCTAGCTAAATATTGTCAACTCTAGCCAAATTCCCAATCTGCCTCTATTAATTAAGCCATTTAATCATCCACCACACTAATTGCATAATTAAATCACTGCCTCCTGGGTGCTACTGATGTGCAGTGGGTAATCTGGCGCAAAAATACCACTCATCAACAATGTGGGCTAGTTGATAATGGTAATGGATGGCTAGGACCACAGCAACTCAGTAAGGACGCACAAAAGGTTATGGTCAGTTTTCCATAATGTGCACCGGCTAACCGGCCGGCATCAGTGTCACCAGAGCTCCTTAAACAGGTATTCAGTGTAAAAGTGAGAAACGAGAGAAGTACTGTAATCTCACAGACACGTCTCAGCTGATTCGATTAATAATTTCTCTTTATGTTGTGTTGTGTTGTTTTAAGTTTAAATACTGTAATCGCTTTGTTAAACGCACTAAGATTAAATGAAGCGACACCTGTGAAAATCTCGCAGATCTCATTTTCGATTTTTGTTACATGACGCCACGATGTGTGTGAGAGATTTTTTCTTCTAGCGGTCGACAACTTTGCATAAACACTGATTCGGAATAGCAAAAGTAAAAAGCAATCAAAGGCATTTATAAAAAAAAACAACGATTCCACTGCACAGAGACGCAGTCTCTTATCTGAATACGACAACAAGCTGTAGCCCTCCAATTTAGCACAACCGTGGTCAGTCAGCACCAGCGCGACCAGCACAAACACCTTGTATGCTGGCATTGTTGGGTCGGCTCGTCTCAGCACAAGACTCGGCAGCTCCAGCCAAGTGTTTAAATTCCTGAAGAGCCTCCAGAAGAAATTAGTATGTAATGGCCACACTCTGCAAGAAGAAAGACCCATTATGGCTTTCCACTGACTGTACTTGGCTTTCATTTGTGAGCTAAATGGATGCGCGTGAAGGTGAGAGTTCACTAGCCATTCAAGTATTTGGCTTTAACTGGCTCCAGCACTCTTGCTTTAATTCAAGCAGAAGGACAAGTATGAATAATCGCTCTGGATAAGACTCATCACAACCTGCAGCGCGAGCCCCCCCCCCGCCACCAGCACCGCCACCACCGTCGCCGATTTCCCGCCCTCAAAATGGCTGCAGCAGCTTAATGACAAAATACCATTTACATCATGCCTTTTAATTTGCAATTTGCCAGCTTTTGTTGCTGCTATCTGATTTTGGATTGTTAGCTGCACACTGTATTATTTTGATGCAAATTTCCTCCCAGCTCATCTCAACTGGTTCTAATTTCACATTTGTTTATCAGAGCTGGAGAAAATGGCTAGGGAGAAATGGGTAGCTCTAATCAATGTAAAATAGAACACAAAATATCCAATGATTACGGATCCATGAAGGCTGGGAGGCTGTGCAGAGAATGCAATAGCCCATGTTGTATTATGGAGACAAAGAGACCACACCCAGCTGACACCGTGGGGATGAGTTGTAAAAAAAATGAGGTTTTGAGGAGAAATGTCTGTTATTGGGCCCATAACAGAGAAGTGACTGCTTTATTCAAACACACAGAAGTGTACAGCCAAAACGGCTAATAGGAGGCCCCAAGGGTGCCCGTCGCATGTAATATATGCACAGGATAATTTATTACACCAGGACTAATTTCCATTGCTTGTGCTTGGAGTTGCCTTGCTAATTATGGAATTTTTTTTTTTCTTTTAGCAGTTTTTTCCTGCCCGATTCATAATTGCACATCGACATTCAGGGGCAGCATCTTTGCAAATGAGATGAGGCCTTGCCATTTGGCACTCGTGGCCCCCCACACCCAGGTGAGCACACAGCCCACACAGGGAAGCAAGCAAGGCTCCATTTCCTTCCAAAAAACACACCCACCCTCCCAATCATCAACGCTTGGATCTTTGATGGGCTCTGCCCCCAGAACTGCTATGACCATCTCAGAAATATCAGATAGGCTAGTGTGTAATTAGACTTGGGACTTTAATTAGGAAAAGTTAACTGTTAGATGAAAGCTGTCACATCTGTGATACGTACTGCTGGTTCAGTGGATGGATCCCAGGGGGGTCTGCATCAAAAGGCCCTTCCCTGCTGAGCAGGCCCACTCTAGCATGTTCTCGTGCGCCAAATCAGGCCCTCTGAGTGGCAGCGGATGTGAGGGGATGGAAAAACAGAGACGCAGACACAAGTTAACTGCAAAGGAGAGACGAAGAGGGGGAAGAAGAAGGAAAAAGAGAAGAGGGAGAGAGAAGAAAGGAAAAAATGGTAGAGCCGCTCGGCTGCTTTTTTGTGTGTCTCGTTAAAGCGAGAACACGGCACAGACACAAAGGGATCTGAGGGAAAACAATGTCGCTTAACAAGACATCACTGGCTCATCATTAGCAATTTGTTGTGGGCATAATTTTCCCCTGCCCCTTGCATAATAGGTGCCCTGGGATATTGCCGATGCTTTTGTGTGGCCTCATTTGGCTATTTATTTACTTGGCTCGTGTCACAAAAGAGATCTGGCCACCTCAAGCGAGAGCCAAGATAACGCTGTTATGGCTCCACATCACAGCCCTATTAAGATGGAGCTCCTTTAATTGACTCCCCTAGCTCATTGCCTGACCTGGAGTCTCGCTGATCCCACCCAACCAATAAGGGTCTTCGTCTCGCAGGGCGAAGCTTGGAGAAATGCGACGTGTCTCGTATCACTTGTTTTGGCTCGTGTCAAACGGTCTCATTATTGGGTGCACTTGTTTGTTTTTATGCGATGCGCGCTGAGTTAAGGTGCTGAGAGAATAGGCAGGAGTGATTAATCTGTATTTTGACTGAGCTGGTCTCTTGCTACTTACTGGTTTTGTGTTGTCTGCGCTGGAGAAAATACAGCTGCAGACTGCTGTGGCCGTGTTAAATATGGTGAAACGGCTTGACAGATATCACTGCCATTAATCACAAAAGCGAGGAGAGAGAGAGAAAGAGAGAGAGAGAGAGGGAGGAAAGCCTTATAATTTCATTGTGTGCGCTTCCTGTTTACCCAAGCCCACAGATGGTACTGCCAGCTCTACACAGTGGTGCTCTTACACTGTTGTTCCATCGCCTCGGCTTTCTGTGGCCCTTTGTGACAGCGTAGACATTGAGCTGTCATTTACATTCAGCAGACACATACGCGGGGAACGGATGGATAGTCGAAAGGATGGATGACCCGAGTCATGGCAACAACGTAGCTATTCGGAAAAACAAAAAGCAGTTTTTCTGGAAATGGAAAGAAATTGATGATGCTAGCCCGGCTCAGCGCTGACTGATTGTGAGGAGCATAATGATGTGCATACACTATGTAAGCACCCCCTGACTTCCTGCGATTTGCCCCCTTTTCCACCCATCTTCCTTTATGAATGACACCATTCACGTTTGTGTCACTGTATTGCGATTGTATCTGTTGTTGAGGAAATGAAAATCAAGTATTTGACCTTTGTATCCTATAAGTGGCTCAGTGTTTTGCTGTGGTGGCCTTCAAGCTGATGGTGCGGCAGCATGCTTTCATGCCACCACGCTGAAATGGTGATCATTATTATTATTATTATTATTTTTTATAATTGCCAAGCCTTTATATCAAATCCAAACAGCTTTAATGTATTTTTGTTCACAGCTTGGCGCTGGGAGTTTATCACGCTTAAAGCCAGCCTGCCCTTCCGTTAGTGCTTCATTGCATGCACACACGTGCACACGGCAGCCCCGTGCCTGCTGCTTTGACATAAAATTGTGCTTTGGCAAGGCCAAATGAGAAGATAGCGAAATCGATTTTCACATTGTATTTCACACCCTTTCATCAGGCCCAGCCCTTGTGGCTGGAACGCTTGTGATTTCAAAAGCACTTAACATACGCCAGCCCCTTTGTTCAAGAAGCAAACTACTTCTGAGGAGACATCAATGCAAATAAAACCAACTAGCAGAGCGAAGGGAAACTCGAGCTGAAGAACAACCAAATTACCCGTAGTTAATACGTCTTCATTACAATTTCTCTCTCTCTCTCTCTCCCTCCCTCTCTCTCTCTCCAGCATACCAAAGATTCTCAGCGCTAATGATTTTCTGGGTATTAAAGAGGCACCCACTGCTGTCACTCTGGATATGAAACAAGAAAACAGATTATTGTCGAGATCACCCACTGTGAACACCCAAATGATACTTAAAATATAATGATGTTCTTAACCATACTCATTAACAGCACAGTGCAGGAAAGAACAATACTCCTCCACAAAAGCCAAACAGATTTAAAATTAGAGCATAAAGCGAGGAGGCAAACGGTTTGGAAAAACACCGAGAATGGAAACAAAGCAGACAGCGCATTGATATTCTCTTCCCACGCGCACGGATTTGTGTACGCTCGCCGGTTTAAAGTTAGTGAACATTTGGCTGTGATTATTGCCGTAAACTCTGCATCTTTTGTATTTTTCGATCACAGTTAACATATGAAAGGTATCTTTGGGAAAATACAATCCTATGGCCCAACTTGCCGGAACAAATGTTGTTGACGCCAGGCGCATCAAATCATAATGATAATTACTGCCGCCCCGCTGTTCTTCAAACACCGTCTGTATATGTGCTTTAAATTAATATACATCAGCTATGTTTTTCCAGCTGATACTTGGCAGCATAGGATTGAAAAAAAAGGTATCGGTTGTTGTTATTTTGTCCCTGGGATAGCATTTCTTTTTTCTTTTTTTTATTAGCCTAATTTAAAACGTCAACTTTAGAGGTGTCAGCTTGACAGGAAGTACATTTCAACAAGTTGCCAGTGAATAACCAAGGGTTTATTTCCACTACATAGGAGAGTGATTCAAATCTTGGCCTATAAGCAGGCAGTAAAGGAAGTCCAATGTTCCATAACTCAACCCTTGTCGTGGCGTACTTTAGTGAATAGGACAACTAGGGACACAGTGGGATTGTTCGGTTCTCGCCAAGCCAAAACGATTCTTTGTCAGCCAGGCATAAATAACATAGTGTTGATTGTTCTGTCAAAGTTAATCTGACAGCTCGGGGAAGCAGTCATTTATCTAATGACAGAGTTTCTATGACGACAATCGATCCTCCTGCAGCTTGAGATGCGTGTGCGCGTGTGATTCCTGGTGGTGGTGGTGGCTGGGAGGCGGGGGGTGCCAAACATTTGCCTGCATTAGCTGAACACAGTGAAGCACATTCAGGAACAGGGCACAGAGATCCTTTGTGGCCATGTGTAACTTTGCTTTTCGAGGTGTTACTTTAATACATTCTTAAGATACCGCATACTTTCGTATTCACTGTTGATTCGGCAGAATGAGCAGTACTCATTCTTTTAAAGGTAAACAAAAGCCATTACCTTTGTCGCTGCACTACAAATACACCACATACTTCTGCAATGATCTCATAATAGCACAAATCTGTGGCATTTCTTTACGTCACATGTGGCAGCGTGGTGGTGCTTTCATACCAAACACGTGGTGTTATTCTTCAGCCGCTTCAGAGCGTCACCGCTCAATCTTTGGTATTACACAGTCAACAAAAAGACCGACATCGAATAACTTTAACACAATAACATCACCACAGATTGTTGTAATCGCATCATGAAACCAGGCCACGTGTCTTTTTGATGAGGACATTTTACCTATAATATTACCTGTGATACAATTGACCAGTTTCGTGTCCAACACTACTTTGGTTCAAGTGGCATTTTCTGAGTTAAATCTTTACCTCGGTTGGAAAGCAGCTGGATCTTTTAAAGCATTTCTGCAAAATGTTGTCGACCTTTGGCCTTAAGGGAAAATAATATTACCTGATGAAACAAATCTCCCATTCTGTGTTTTACACGGAGGATTAAGGATGGGTACTTGAAAATAAAGAAATAATCCTGAAAGTCTTAATTGGACCTTTATGACGACACCACCACTGTGAAATCATGTTCCTTCTTCCTTGAGATACTCCTCCTCTTTAACTCTGAAAGTATATTTCCTATTAGTGAACGAAAACAAAGCTACACTAATTTTTCAGGTGTTGCAGGAATAGTTAAGCAGCTCACATTATATGTAAGCACTCATCTGTAAATGGAGTCAGTAATATCTCCACTCTTGGACTCTCCAAAACACTTAGCTAAATTCTCGCTTTTAGGTTCTTTTTGCACCAAACAGGTCGTTGTCATGTGACCCCGCCCTGTCACAACAATGGTTTTGTGGTTTTGGGTTGTGAACAACAGGCAGAGAATAAATTGCAGTCTTCTTAGAAATGACTGTTTGTCCAAAGAGGACATCAATAATAACTAGAAGAAGTATGAATGCCTTCATATTGATACGCATCCCTCGTATTTTTTTTTAAAAAGCGTTACTATTGTGAGGATGCTGAACATTGTCCTTCGGATTATAATGATTTGAAGGACATTGTTGAGCAGTGAATGACCCAGCAGCGATGGGGAAGACGCTAACAAGGAAGAAAATAAAATATTTTCTTGACAGAAGTCTGGGTCCATCTGCTTAGCCCAGCCAGTACTTTAACATCCTATTACTCTGAGAAACCTTTTACGTGTTATCTATTTAAATTCAAAAACGGCGCCCCTATCGCAGCTTGTTTTTTTTTTTCCTTATGAAATGAGAAAATTAAGAAAGTCTATCTGTGTTTAGCTAATGTCCAAGTGTCCTGATACCTTGACAGAATGTCTCAAATAGCGTACGTGCTAGAAAATGAGGAGGGTTGGGGAAAAAAAAGGCACTAAGACAGAACCCTGACAAATATCATCCATAACATTAAAATGCCCCCTATTGTCATTACGGACAGAAAGATTAAATTCATCTCATCAGACGTAAGTATGACAGGTGCCTCAATAGGCTGATGCCAAGCGGCAAGCCAAGAAGATTAGCAGGGCACTGATATCATTATTTCCGCCTATCAGGGATTCAGCAGGGAGGCAATTGTAATTTCTAGGCTTATTAGTCCACACTCGGAGGAGAGAAAGCCCAGTGATAAAGCCGACTGTGACAGTCGGGCATTCCAGCAGCAAGTGCTGTCACAGTGACACTGACCAAATGCCAGTGTGTGCCTCTGTCCCTGTAATCCTGCCTAATGGAGGTTAACACACAATACAAAGAGGTCCTCATCAATGATCACAACAATTCACACATTAGCATTTTTAAGTTATAAGAGCGGTCACAGAGAAAATAAAAATTAGAGAGGCGGTAACTTGCGAAATGAAGAGGAGCAGGAAGGAGGGAGGGAATTTATCGGGTGCGGGCGGAGATGCAAACCCACACATACACACATACAAGTGTATTTTAAAGTTGCGTGGAGAAGTGGAGCAGCAATCTTGAGGGTGGCAGGCAGGCAGGCAGATCCTCTTGGCAATTGGCGACATCTGCCTCTCCTGCCTGGGCAGCCTGTGCCAGCGGAAGCCCCTGGAGAGAGCCCCGTTCCCAGCACACTAAAGCCCAGAAGTGTTTGTCGAGCCTAATAAATATTGCACAGCGCTTCCTCTTAATCTCATTAATGTTTGTGCATGTCTGTTGGTGCCTGTAGATATAAACAAGGGATGAGCATTAAGCCCTTAAAAAAAAAAGAAGGCCGTCATCGACTCTGCCGGGCTCCTCCCTGGATATACAACTTTGGATCGGCTTCCTTTAAGCCACAGAGGCGCAGGACGGCTGAAAGACTTAAAGTGTACAGGCGTCGCTATCTGCTCCCTACCACGGGACTTCTTCCCCAGTCCCGTTCGTCTCTGTAAATCCAGGCATAGGGTCCTGTCATATTTGGGCCAGATGAAGATATCTGCATCGCTGTTTGGCAACATGTCTCCTTAATTATGCCTAATTTGTAGACCAAATAGCCGCTTATCACTCCCACTGTCTGTGACAGTTTAATAATCTCTAACCTCGGTGTGGGTGTGTGAAAAGAGAGAGCTGGGGAGCGTGACCAGGATCTTAATATGATTTGTGTGTTTTGGTGTCATGGTTTAACAGTTTTATAAGCCAGCGCGGTGATAAGTATCATGTTATTAGGGAGTTACATATTTGACTTTATTTTTCTCAAAGGAAGCCACATTGTGACCGATTGTATAACAATAATGACATTAATCTGGGTCTCTTGGGAGGAGGAGAGAGGTGATTTGCACTGCAGCAGCTGACGGCTCTCTAATAATATCAGCGTATGCGTAGTAGACTCCCGCTAGAAAAGATTATCGGTAGAAAAACAGAAGCAAGCTAAAGGGTTTTGAGCACCTCCCTCAAACTATAAATGGCAAGTCTTTAATGATAACAATGGGACTGATTGCTTTAAACAAAAGTCATCAACATGTGCTTTCTCACCCTTGATGAATTCCTTCGTTCTCCAGTGTTTCTCGTGCGAATTTGCGCGTGTGTGTCGATTTGTGTGCGCGCGTGTAACATAAGGAGAGGGTATGGGAATGGAAGCAGAGGTGGGCGAGAGGGCTCTGATGGCCCTGCAATGAAATCTGCCTGAGCTTGCCTCTACCAGCTGCAATTATCATTAAGCCTCCAATGGAACCGGTCCACTCCAGAGACACCTAAAAGCCGCCGTAGACCCACACATAATATTGTATTAAATGGGACCAAAAAAATCAATACACAATGCAAATGAAAAGCAGGGGAGTAGGATCCACTCAGTATGCATATTTCCTGTCAAGTACACTTTCTGACCCGCTGAGCGACGTTCGTGGCGGAACTCAGTACTTTTGAAAATTACTGATGATCACTTGTTATGAGCCCCTATCTGCCTGCCTGGCACTATTTGCGATATGCTTGTCTAGCTGCGTGTGCTGAAAACTCGCTCGCTTCCTCGCTGAATTAAAAGAGTTTGTCCATGAACTGAGGAGAATGTGCTGCTTATGTCCTTTTAGTACACAGTAAATGGAAATGTTGATAAATACCTCCTCCCGTGAAGCACTTGTTTTGTGGCGGCTGTGTGCGGCACACAACGGCACAAGAGAGCTAATTATGAGAAGGATGAACCCGGGTGAGGAGCAGGGTGGGCGTCTACTTATTTTGCTGCTTTTCTTCCCATTGTATGGGGATATTATTTCTGCGACGTAAACATTTGCACCGCATTTGTGCGCGTGAACGCGTGCATCAGTGTGCAAGGAAGACACGCTCAAGCAGAAGGGAAGGAAGCCTCTGAATGCACGTGCTCAGCTAGTGCAAACAGATAAGTGCTTATCATATACCTGTAGCCAGGAGGCCATATTCAATATAGCCATGCAATTCCTCCATGCACACTTCGCCTGGTTGAATTTGCAGTCTTAACTGGCAGGTTGGTCCCTTCCATTGTGAACAGGGCACGCAAGGATGTCGAGGTATTCACACTGTGCCACAGCAGGTATTTATTCTCCACCTCACAAACAGCCACGCACACACACATTTGATTTCAACCACATTTTTGCTTACTGAGATTATTATATGTACAACAATGCAGATGCGTGTTCAAAGTCTCAAACTTTGATTGGTAAATATTTTTGAACATATGCAGTGATGTGTGTAGTTTTATTCTGAGCCGAAGAGAAACCTATTTCAGCGTTTCAAGGTAAAGATCAAATGTTTTCTCCCAGTCAGCGTCTCAATTATTGAATCCTAGTTTTCAAAATGTGTTATTTATTTCAGCATGTAAATTATTTGACTGTTTGTTTTTATTTCTGGTGCACAGTGACATCTAAAGTGCTAGCTTTTCAGGGTTAGGGTTGAGAGTAAAAATATAACTCTTGTTTAGTCTAATTCAGCTCCGACGGAGATGCTCGTCGAAAAGAGTTCGTGTTGAGAAAGAGAGTCAGGTGTCAAATTCTGCAAACTGCAGGGTTGTTTTTACAAGAGTAGCGCTCAACCAGTGTTGAAGATATTTTGCTATACAGTGGTGTGCAAAAGTCTTCGGCCGCCTCGCACATCTCTACATTTTGCTTAGAAAGTATGGGTCCAGCGATTTATTGAAACACGTGCTGACATATATGAAAATGGGCTAACAGACAATTCTTGAAAGACAATATTTGGTATCACCGCCTTTATTCTTCATCACAGAATGAAATCTTAGGCAGCTTTCTCAAAATGTCTTTGAGTAGTCTGCGGGAATATTTCTCCACGCTTCTTCAAGGACACTCAAAGCTCTTCTTTGGATGTTGGCTGCTTTTAGGCGATCTCACACTGCTTCATTAATGTTGAGGTCCAGACTCTAAGGAGGCCAATCCATGACTGCTTCATTGAGTGTTTCTATCCAGGTATGCTTTTACTGCATGGGCAGTGTGTTTGGGATCATTGTCATGCTGACAAACGAAGCCGCTGCCAGTAAGATGCTTTCCAGATGGAACTGCACGGTGGATCAAAACCTCTCAAACTTTGCATATTAATTTCAGCTAGACCTCCAACACCGCCGTCTGAAATGAAGCCCTGAAACTATGACAGAGCCTCCACCGTGTTTTACAGTTGGCTGAATACACTCACTGTTGCACCTGCCACCTGTCCACCTGACCACGAGCGTGCCTGTGGTCACTGTTCTTGTGTAATTTGGCCTTTTCTGCCTGTTTTTCTTCCTTCCAGCTTCTTGGCAGCCGCCCTTCCACTGCGACCATCTCTGGTGTGGCTTCAAAGGAATGTTTTTGTGACAGTACCTAAAGACGTTCTTTGCCAAGTTGGTTCGCTGGTTCATCGCTCGAGTTAGGATTCATCGTTCACTTTGAGGAGCATAACAAACAATAAAATGGTCAAAGAGTTAATGAAGCACTGTTATGTTGTAAAATAAATGTTAAGACTACGTAAGGTGGCCAATAAAATCACCATAAGATAAATCCGGATGAACAGAATCAACTTCTTTGGGATCACCATAAGTTCATTTAAATCAAATTTAACTCTCGTAGTATCAAACTGACGATGCTGATCGGTGGGCAGAGACTGATAGGTCATTACTTTTTAATATTCTGTTTATTGCTATAGTAACACTAGGGAAAACTGTGGTTGGACAGCACAGCACAGCCACAATTATTTCAATTATGTGCAATGAACTCGCGATCTTGTCGCCTTTTGAAATGGTTGCTTCAAAAATGGGGGCCAACCATTCGCAGTCACATGCTGGTCAGGATGGCGATGAAACGGTAAGAAGACGGCGTGAATCTGCTGCCAGATGAACTGAACAGAGTCGAGCTGTCATTTAAATGCACTTTGTTTATAGTAATATGGTGATTAAGAGTTAGAAAAATTAAGACAACACAGAAATTCACACTTACACTCAGACTCCAGCCAGAATCTCATAGATCTCAAACAGAAATTCGTATTTGTTGCAGGATGGCAATTTAACTGCAGTATGACGCTCAGCAAACTTCCTTTATAACTAATATAACCAGAACAGCACCAGTTAGCAACCAGATGAGTTGAGTCCCCTTCGAAAGAGAGATGAGCGATGCATTGCAGATGAGTTGTTCTCACGATTGCAACATGTTGTGTGTGATAGCAGTCAGTACGAGTCAGACTGCAATTTTTTTGCAGGCAGGCAAACTGTGCAATCACCTCGCAGAGTTCAGAGTGTTGCATGTCCAACCTCGGGGTCATCATAGCTACCTACCAAATGTCAAAGAGTTCAATACATTCATCGGACAACCGCAGATTTTTCCAAGTTGCAGAGAGGTTGCTGTCCTATTTTTACTCATGAGGATCTTTATAAAAACTATTTTCAATATCAAAGATCACAGCTGTTATTCAATTAGCTGCCAGCTAACACGTTGTAAAACGGTACTTTACGCGTGAACAGCATTAGTCACCCTCTGATGTGGTTTCTTACCGTGCGATTCTCTCCCCCCTCAGTTCTTTTTCACACTTCCTTTTTTCAGTTGTGGTTCATTTTGTGGAGAACATTTTGTTGAATTCATTTTCGGTCAGTGGTTATGATGTGAACTCGTTATAGGAAAGGTCAGAGCCATGCATAAATGTATACAAGCACGGCCCTTCTCAGCGAAGGATCTTAGAATACTTTAAAGGACGTCGCCCTGGGAAGTGTGAAGGGCACACCTCACAAGAGGTTCATAGGAGCTCACTGTCTGTCTCAACCAGTCAGCCAATCCCATGTCTCACTTCACTCATTATGCACACTTCCCAGGACACACTGGAGATACTCCGCTGGGAAAGGGTTTTCTGTGTTGATGTGTCTAAATAATGATGTTGGAGCCATGAGCACGGGTGCCCGCTGTTCCCCTAGAGTTTTGGTTCATGGCCTGTCGCATCTCTGGTTATGGCTTCTGTCTGTAATGACCCATGTCAAAGACTACCCCGCGCAGCTGTAATGACATATCGCACCTCGTCACTTAGACCCCACAGTGACAATTATAATCATATATATAGCTTTTACTGCTGGATGAAGCCACTATTAATACAAATTGATATGGTGATGAGCGATGCAGAGGCATGAGAAGGAGCTGTGGATTGGAAGAGAGAAGAAGGGCAAGAGGCAAGGGAATACAGTATGTCCAGGCATAAAGCACAGTACTGAGAGGTGGCTGAAGACACCTAGAGAGGAATGGCAGTGTCAGTGTCGCTTGCACTGGGTCTCATTCTCCATGGAAGTTATTGTTCATTCACGCTGTTGCCCCTTAAAGAGTCATATCCTGCCCTGTTTGGCTAAAAAGGACACTTTCTGTGTGTATGGGTCCTGTCACTCCCCTCTTGTTTCTTACAATGGGGAGTTTTAAGCTGCCACACTAGTTGTGTAAAACCCTTCCCTGTCTGATGGGGCTAGGGCAAGGACCACCAGCATACTTGGCCTCTTTGGCCCACGATGCACCCAAAACAAAAGTGCATTGAGAGCTCCCTGGTCTTTGTTTCTCGACCTCGAGGTACCAGCAGCCACAAGACGCCGGCCTCAACTTCCTGCGTGGCGCTTTTCTGTACATTTATTACCCTGCTCTGTCAGAAACATGTCCTTCAAGCTTCATGATGGATGTTTGCTGAATGCGTTAACCTTGTGTACATTTGCCAGCACTTATTGGTGGCCCGCCTCTTTGAGGCTGATTTGGCACAAAGGGTCTTTTTGTTCACGAGGTTCTGTGTCATTTCCTTATGTTTTTCTCCTTGTTCTTTGTCCCCTATTTTCGCATCTCTTTTCCTATGAAAAAAAGAAGCACCCTTAAGGGCAAGCTTTTCAGTTCAGCATCTTTTTATTCCCTTTCCTACACAATTTTTTATACTCCCACAATATCTCCCTCAGCCCCCATTTTCAATCCACAGCCCAGCCTCCATACCCCAGCCTTGCCTGTCCTGCAGCAGATTTAGCTTTTGTTGGCTAGTGTTAATAGGATTAAAATGGGTTACTAGCTCAGTCACAGAGAGCTTCAAACCATCCCTAAATGTAAGTATCTCATGGGGGTCGGGGGGCATTGTGGTTTTGTCTTTCCCCCCTCTGGCAGCCCTCCCGATCGGAGGAGAAACCCCAGGCCCGATGGGGGTGGCAAAGGTTTGGCCTCCAGGAAAATCCGCAGGATTATGTCAGCACTCATTACAATGTACACAAAGACCACAGGATCAGTAGGAGCACAAACGGAGCAGTTAAGTCAAATAGGGTGGGCCAAGGGATTCTCCGCTTCCACCCTGACATTGATTAGCCTTTGTGCTCTACGACTCCCCACATTCAGGCTGCAGCCGCCGGGTTACCGATCGGCGGTGTGCAAAGTTAGCTCAGCACCACCGTTTATCCTGACGAGAGTCTCCTTGTTTTTGTCTCCTTGTTTTTGTACCTGTTACAATGAGCTACAGTATTTAGGCAGATTTTACATCTAAAGGAAAAAAATGTACTAAGCATACAAAAACAGATGGAATCAATTCAGCCTTGGCAAGATGGATATTGTGAGTACAGTGGACTGTGCCCAGCACCCATACATAATTAGACAGTGGATGAGAACAGTACGGGATCTATTGTGATAATGTGAGGTCACATCACTCTTGAGCATCCATGATAATGACCATATCCAATGAAGTTGTATCCATTAGCCAAGCTGAAGTGTCCAGTACTGCATTCACACAGCCCTGAGACTCACACGTACACACACATGCATATGCCTCAATTTGCATAGCGCTTAAGCAAAAGTGAAAACAGGTAATTAAAAAAATAAAAACCCAGTAAACAGGGAGGCAGGATTAATAATCTGCTTGTCATTAAAACACCACAGATGCACCGTGGGTGGAGCATATGCGTGGCAGTGTCACCCACCAAGGTTGGAAACATGAGGGGCTGGCCAGCGATTGATGTTTGTGTTCATTTGAATTGGCACTCAGGGGCAGAGTTCCACCCCACACCCAGCGCACATTTTCACAGGTGATGATAACACCCTCATCCATCCACAGACACGTGCACACTCGAAGACAGAGGTGCTGCGCTCGTGCATACAGACGCGTACAACATATTCTACCGCACAAAATTGGCTTTTCTCGATCGGTGTGCACAATTGTGTTAAGCTATGCAAAACGGCAGTTCACTAGTGCTTGTGCATGTTGAAAAGAGCTGATGTGCCAGCAGTTGTTCTGTTTGTCCACGATGGAGGTCCGCTATTTTGTATCATCACAGCAGTCACTAAAGCTGAATCTACAAAAAACATGGAGTTGTTTTACTAACCAACAAATATATAACACATTTTCCATGTATTGCACAGACGTTGCACTGCCAATATGTCCTGGGCTAAACAACAGGAGGCGATTGAAGGGATTTTGTTTCCATTTCTGCTGCATCAGGTTAGGAAACAATGCACTTGGTCTACACGTAGAGTACACAGTGATTCCTGCTAAAGTAGCTTCTCAGTAAAGATTGCTGAGGTCCTTTAAGAATATTACAGCCATATGGGCTTTTGCTCCACACATATCTGTTTATTTATTTACCAAGATTAGATCATAAAATCATGAAATTACCCTAAAATTGCTTTTTCGAGAATGTGCACAGCATGTATATAAATATATATATGTATATATATATTTTTTTATGTCCCTATCCTCTCCTGTCAGCGTATTCATAAATGTTGCTGGAAAATTTCTTATTTTAGCAATCCTCCAGATAGCCAGAGCCCATTTCCATAGCTTTAAATAATGTCAATCTGGGCAAACCCTGGATTGAAGCCCCTGAGCCGGAAGGCACAATTTCTCCTTTGCCTACAGTCTGATAATTTTCGGAGCTATTGGCAACTTGGGAATTTTGCAGCCTTATCGCTTGGGCTCAGCGAAGTTCACTGCCACTAATCATCGCAGGGATCACTCATTCAAGGATTGCATGATCATGTTTTTTTTTCCAGGGTAGTGACAGCTGTCTGCACCGGGGCATTAGCAATGCAGATGAACCAGCCTAATAGGTTAATGCGCAACACACGAAAATTAGGTTTAATCCCCAAGCGGAATAATCTAACATTTTCAAATTCCTTGATGTGGGAATAGAGACGTTGCCTGCGACTCAATTAGGTGCAATGCGGATCAAAGCAAATTTACCTAGAGCATGTGCCCTAGATCCCCAGCACGCAGGCATGTGTATGTGTGGAAGTGTGTGTGCATGTGACAGTGAGGGATATGGCAGCGTGCCTGTCCTCATAATGCCGCAGGCAAACCCAGGGCGGCAATAACATCATCATGACAGGACCTCTGCCTGCTTATTTATTCCCTTTACTTACCTCACTGCTCAAATAATGTCAATGCACACAAGCACACGGACATACACTCCCTGACACCCTGACACACACACACACACACATTTGAAAATGAATAGCCTTAGCTGCGGAACCTGCAGAGAAGTGATAACTGCGACGGTGTGAGCAGCCTCCGTCACAGCAGCAGTGTTTTCAGCCTAATTGGAACTAAGTACCAGACACATGTGGGAGCAAATATATGTGGTGATTCATATGCATGTGGTCAGGTTGGGATACATTTCTTATTCAAATCTAAATTGAATGGGGCTGGGCTGAATCCATTCCAAATGTGGCACTAATATTATATTCTATCCTGCATCATGCCTTGTGATTACTATTAATAAACTCCTGCCATGTGTACATTGGGAGACCGTATACAGTACCCTGTAATGGAAATAGAGCTTCGGCGCTTATGTGTGTGTGCATGTGCACGCGTGTGTGCGTACGTATCATTAGCAGGGTGCAGCTGGCCATTAGGGTCCTAGGGTGGGTGTTATTTTGCTCTTCTCCTAACCGCAGTCCTGTCGGTTATTCTCTAATGTGTTACTCTGACCACTGGCACTTTGTTAGAGGACAAAAACATTTCCTCATTGCCTCTTACACAAGTGTGTGAGTGAGGTTGACACTGATTTCTCAAAGCAGGTAGCGAGTAATGAAAGACTCACTCTAAGCCTTCATGAATTGGCGATCGAGAGAGGAGAGAAGACTTCAGAAATAAGCGCTGTTTGGGGATGGGAAGCATCAAAATGCACCAATTACTATCCACAGACATTTACCCCTCCAAAAAAAACCCACTGAAATCAGTGAGGACACAAACTGAACAATCAGCTGCAACTAGCTATCAACAATGGAGTGGAATATGCAAAAATGCCAATTAAATGTGTTAGCATACGCACAGGTTTTTTTTTTTTGTATGATATCCCAACATCTGTGGCATTAGCCATGGCTCTCTTTATGTAAAATAGAGACAGGGAAATGAATACGCAATCTACCACTGTGTTTTCATCATTAGTGCGCTCCAACTCGCGGCTCTGCTGCCTTCCAAGCCGTCTGAGTGGGGAGCGAGAGGAACATTTGTGTGCCCTCGCTTGCCAAATTAATTCTTGTCTTGACATCTTAATTCTCAGTTCTTGTGTGTGGTCAAATCAGCCTACTATAGAAAAGCAATCAAGCAATTATTCCCAAATTATATTTGCCCAACACACACTGATTGGTTATTCTTTTCTTATTGAGTAAGCTCATTAATTCTGAGCAGCTTGCTTGTTATGCCTCTGCCATTACTCCTTTCCCCTCTCATCCCCTCTCTCTCTCTCAGTCTCTCCCACCCCCTGCTCCTCATCATGCACACTCACTCCCAGCTCTCGCTCCCACCCTGCACCCCCTGCACGCACTCCTCTTTCCTTCTCTCTCCAGCAGATGCACCCTATCTTCCAGCCCCAGCCTGCTGATGTTTTGGAGATGACATACACTACAAAAGCCCCATGATCTGTGGCATTGTCTAGTCGGCCAATTACTATTCCCATCTCTGATTAACTTTGATGTGGAACCTAATGAGATAAGGCAGCTTATCAAGGCGGCAGCTGATAGTGGTCTCATTTATTCCTGTGCCTGGCACATAAGCAAGTGACAAAAACTAATGAGGAGGAGTTTGTATGTAAGCTCAGGTCTAAGGGAAGTGTGAAATTGTTCATCTGCAGTTCATCAGCTCCCGCCCGAAAAGGCCTCGGCTTCGACAACGCGCAGCACCGACACACTTCACGTAGCAGCACTGCGGCTCACTGTAGAACAAGAACCGCCAAGGTTCTCTGTCTCTCTCTCTCCTCCTCCTCCTCCTCTTTCCAGCATGTCTCTCTTAACAGCTCCTTTTCCCTTCTCCAGGCTCTAATGGTGCAGCTAATTGCTGAGGTTGTTTAGGTGTGAGGAACGCAGGAGTGGCAGTACAAAGCTATTCTCTTTGCCTGATCTCTAAGAGGTGAAGCCTTAATTTTCCACTTCTGCCACCTGTGTCTATTTTTATTTAGCTGTGTGTGTCCGTGCATGTGTTTGTTTGTTTTTTTTTACTGTGTCATCATTTTGGAACAATTCGGGAATTTGGCCTGCTGCTCACGGGATTTCTCAGTTCATATTTTTTAATTGTTGTAGGAATTTATTCAAATTTGAAGGGAAATTTTCACACACACACAGAATTATGGGTGGCAGTAAAAAGCACATTTTTGCATCAGTTGCAGTAAACAGATGTCGGTGGAGTGCAGGTAGACTTTCTTTATTGTTACATTTTTTTTTCTTATTAAAATTGAAATGCGGAAGCTTCTCTATTTTCTTTGCCAAGCACCGCAAGGCAGTGTAATAATTATTGTCTTTTAAAAGCGCTGTTCTTATCAACAATGCCATTACATTGTAATGAAACAGTCCTTTTAAATAATACTTTTGTTGTGAAGCAGCAGCACATTCTAGTAGTGCGGCTCACGAAGAAGGGGGAAAAATACCCTGAAGTGAATTGAACTGTGAATTCTCCTGCACGGACTGTGTGTAGAGAGGCAGGAAGTGTGCGCCTTTTGATTTGGAGTATAAAAGTAAATAATATTTGTACATCTAACACATACTCGAAGTGAATGAGCAGCCCCTGAATGTGTTTCTATGAGCAAGTGGAGAGCTCTACAGACTTTAAAGCCAGAGCCCAATTAAGCCTCGCCTCATCGGGAGAGGGAGAGGAGCTGAAAGCTGAATACATAAGATAATGCAGCAGCACTAAAGCAGCCAGCTCGCTCAGTGTAAAATTAGAGAGGGAAGAAAAAATCTTGATAAAGAGAGAAGAAAAAGCAGGGACAGACAGTAGGGGGAAGAAGAGGAAAAGAAGTTCCTTTGGGCCAATTTCCTTTGAAACTGTTTAACCAAATACAGCTATTCATATTCAACACAATTAATAGTGTCTCTTTCTTGTTCAGACGGCACATCATAACGGGCAGAGGGGAAGAGAGAGAAGAGGATTTCTTTCTCCCTCCAAATTGTAGCCAATTTAAGGACAAAGCGGTACCCTCTAGTTCCCCAGAATAGGAGTCGCACTCATAAAGGAAGACTGACAGTCGACATCCAAATCTCATTCAAGGACGCAATTTCCAAATGCTAATCATAATCTGCAGATGTTGGCCACTGATACATCCGTTTATTTATTTATTTTGGAAACACGCCTGTGCCCATTTGGACAGCCTGTGAAATTTGAAACAAAGAGGGAAAATCCCTTCTTTTTGAGGCATGTTGAACAGTGTGCGAGAGCAGAGCCACAGCATGGACATCTGCACCATCTTCAGATGGCGCGTGTCGCGCACGCACGCACACACTCGCGCCCGTTTAGGCACGTGCACAGATTGAAACCCGCAGACGAGCTCAGATACACACCCGTGGTTTTTTCTTCAACTTCCCTTGCTCTCCCTTTCTCTCCGGGTCGTTTTAGAGTACCTCAGATGTGTCATCAGACATTGGTTTCCATCTGAACCTGAGGGAAAAAAGAAATACTTGACAGAAAGGTATATAAAAAGAGGACACTCTGAATTTTTGACATTCTTTGCACAGCTGCTTCAAAATGAGTAGGATGGAGAGGCAAGGAAAAGCAACTCCAAGATGCGTTTTTGTTTACTTGCTGCCTTTTCTCCCTTTCCTCTTTCAGGGAGATGGAGGCTAGCGCGAGGCCACAACTCACTCATCCTTGTATAGAGGGACTCAGCGCAGGGCCGTGAAAGAGAAATAGGCATGGCTAAATGAATTCTGGGATCTGTTCTATTCAGCCGAACTCAAAAAGGATAACCTCTTTTTTCCATTTAGATACCAAATGCAAGGTGAAACTCAGCTCAACTTTTCAGTTAGGTGACATTAAATATGCCGCTTCGTTTTAATAGGCTGAGTAAATAGACGCAGATAAAATAATTCGATTTTTTCAAATCGCCGCACATGTCAGCGAATCCGTTCGGTCTCGTGTTTCCCTTTAATTTCAAATTACCCTTCGTCATCATCACTCTGAACATTTTAGGATGGATATATTGATAAATGTCCTCAACAAATGAACCATAAAAATCAACCATGTTTGAATGTGAACGCGCACAGCAAACTGGAAAGCTCCAACATGGTGGCTGCTTATGTAATAATTCATATTTATACTCTTCTGCTTGTGATCTGTCCTTCGTTGGCCGCTGATGTTATGTAGCTCGTTCTGGCTTAGTAGGGGTTAATACTTGACTAGAAAGGTGGCACTAGAGAGATGAGTATTCTGTCGCCATTTGTAATATTTCATGGTGGCTTGGAGCTGCTGTATAGATGCTCGTTTCCTTTGAACACTGTCTCTGGATGTTCTCAGAGCCACTGTTGGCTCCTGGCTCTCTTTGTTGATTTTGTGCTGCCTTTCCCCCCCAATAAACAATGCTCCCAACTGAGAGCATGCCAGGTTTTGTGTGAAACAATCAGTACTCGTGCCCTTGTCGAGCATGCCAGGCCAATCAGAAGGCAAGGGAAGATGAACAGAGCCGTGCAGCTGTCCTCTGAACAAAACGAAGCACTTCCGGGGCCGGTGAGAAGAACCGTGGTGCACCCTAAATCAGCCATTGTCCTCTGCAAGAAAAATCTTAAGGACCACAGAGCACCCAGTTGTGGGCTATCCATACCAACAAATCACACACGTATACCTTCACCCTTCATCCGCTCCCTCCCTCTGCTGATCGGTGAGACCGGGCTGTATTCTTCAGGGGGGAAAGAAAAGAATCAGCCTCGCTATTCCCACCCACCTTTTCTCCAGTCAGCAGCAGACTCTGAGCAAGGCAGACTGCATGTCTAGCCGCCAAAGCACTCAACATGCCGCAGCAGTCTGACTGGGTGCTGAAAGCGGGTCTGCGTTTTAATATTCAGTGCGCCAATTCATTAACATTCTATTTGAGCCCACAATAGAGACTGGAGAGGCTCTGACCCTGCAGTTCCCCCGATCAAGGTCAGTAACTAAGAAAATAAAATGTGAATTGCATCCTGGCACACAATTGGATTCCCCAGCCCTGCCATATCCCCGCTTAAGAAAATAAAATTACCCCGCATTCACCGTTTTCTCAATAGAGGCACTTTGGTATGAAAAGACAGTGCTTCAAAAGTAAAAATTATTATTTTGATCCTACAATATGAAAGGCAAATTCATCTTCACGACAAGCATTTTGCAAAGTACTTTTGTCGTCGCAGTGACCCTTGTAAACCGTGGATTTGTTAAAGTTTGAAGTTTTTTATTTAAGCGCCGCCATGCCTGCGCGCCACGCATACAGGGAGCTCACAAAGGCTCCATGGGTTTTGTAGTTTGCCCCAGCAGCTTTTCAACCCATGCCAACTATGCTGTGCACTGTCTGTAAAAGGTCAC